>BSBM01000101.1:13495000-13610000 GCA_027924585.1 Larix kaempferi | reverse complement strand
AGGGGTGCAACCATAGGTTCTGGTTTACCCATTTCTACTCATTTATGAGTCATGATACCTATTCTATTACGTTTGTAGCAACATTTCCAGTAAGCATCGTCTTTGGTTTCATCAAAAAAATCTTTCCGGGTGACCAAGATATGTTTGTTTTGGTCCAATAGTTTTGTCGGTTCCAGGATGAGTGCACTAGTTGTTAGATTGGAAATGTTTTGTGCATGGATATGCTCCTATTTGCAGACCTGAGTTTTAGTAATGCAATATGAATGTAATATTGATTTATGGTTGGAGGGAAACAACCATACAATCTGAAATTTATTAGTGAAGAATGGTTGTAGGGGACAACCATCGGGAGCCAATTTTGTGGGTTATGAATGCACATGGTGCCTTTTGATTTTCTTGATTATGGTGTGGCTGTAGGATATGGTGTACATATGTGTCTTGATGTATTATTTTATGACTTTTCATCCTCACTAATAATATGCACATAAAAACACCAGAAATTAACTTAGTTTGTGGAAAATTGACAACAATAATACTCAACTACTTAACAATTATGGTTTCGGTAAATTATAATGCATGATTGGGTTTTAGCACCCTATTCTCCCCTAAATGTGGTTTCTTGACATGACACTACTGAGGATAGGGGTTCCACCTTCCCTCCTGGAAGTGTGGCTCCCACACCTGGCATCCTCCCTATGCCGACGGTGTTCCCTATCCCCCCTCTTTAATACCACGTCCTCCAGCCCATCTGGCCTCCTCGCGTGAGTTGAAATTCACTACCCCCATGGCTTAGTTGCTTGCATTCACTTTGGCTCATCTCTCCTTGTCACATCCCCTTAACTGGTTCAGATGCGCCATTAATTTGTCCTGTGTGAGTTATGGAAGATATTGCATTGAAACTCTTGATATGAGGCTCCCCCTTCACTCCCCAGCTGTCATTAATCTCCTATGTCATCCTCTTCCTGCTGCATCTGCTGAGAGCTCTGTCCCTTCTCCATTCTCCGGTGAACTTGTTGACAGTTCCATGACCTGAACACGTGGCACCTCCAAGCAAGGTTCTAGTCACAGTGTTGGCAAAGATGCCACTTCTGCTTAGAAGGAAAAGATGGCCAACAATGGCTATGAAGAAAATGTATCCGTCCCTGTCCATAGGCTGGTGGATGAATAGGAATATCGTAGTGCTGCCGAAAATTTGGCATTTGGAAACCAGGGAAGCCAAGTAAACCAATACTGGTTGATGAAAAATATGTTGGGAAATTTGGTGGAGGAAATACTAACAAATTGGAACATGGCCAAGGTGGCTATTATGGACACCAGGGAACACATGGCCCATTTGGATCGAATGTTGGCTTCCCTGCAAGCCAACTTGACAGGTCGAAGGTACTCTCTGTTTCGACATTCTACTCCTCCCCATGATTCTGGCGTCACTGCTCATTCTGAAGGTTTGGCTGGAAATCCTAATGTCCATGCTGAGGGTGCTGCTAATGCCACTGAAATCCATGCTATAGGAAGCTCCCTGCCCAACTCCCTCGGTGTTTCTGTTGCTGCAGAAGGTGCTACTCCAGTTCCAGGCCCCTCCTCAGGCCTGAGTTCTCCTGTGGTGGTGGTGGTTCAGGGGACCTCTCCCCCTGGGACTTCCTACCCAACACCCTCGATGATTGACACCTTACACTATAAATGGGTCAGAAAGGCTGAGGATGAAGCATCCATACTGTGCAAAACTGAGCCACAACCCATCAAGCTCCCACTCCAGAATTGGGACGAGGACTTCTTTGGTAGTTGTCCAATAATTGAAGACAATCCTAGTTCTCAGAATGTAGAATCTAGCACTTAGAACTGCTATGTGTGAGCCTAGCTCCTATTTTGTTGCGGTTAGCATTATCTATCTTCCTTCGTTTTAGCTCAATGGACTACTATCAGACTCTAGCTTTCCCTACTAGTCTAGTTCAGTCTATGTTTTTAATGGTCGGTTGTAATTATGTCAATACTAGTCAACCCACTTATGGGTAGGACTATGGATGCTCCTACTTTCTTTTTCTGCTCCATGAGAAGCTTCTAAAAGCTCATGAATCTACAAATTCTCATGTGAATGTAACTTTTTTTGTACTTTAATATATTTCCCTTATGCTGTTTACAAAAAAAGGACCTTATTCTCACTAAAGATGATGAATATTATGAATTAATCATGTTTTGTTGAGATTATGACCTTAGGTAATTAATTTAGTCCACTATCGCAATAAATTAATTAAATGTCATGATTATCTTAATTAAGTAATTAATTAAATATCGCAACCTTAAACAAATAATTTGACTTTAGAATGTGTAGTTGGAGTATTTGAAATGTTGAATACTATTACTTACTCTCAATAGGTTGTGCTTAACTTAACTTAATGTTAGCACCCTTAGCATTGTTTAAGGGTCGGGGACATTACAAGTGGTATCAGAGCGAAGGTTTCAACACTGCGGCCTTCTGCAAAGTTACAAGTTCCTTTGTAAACATGCATTTGCATTAGATAATTTGGATACATGCACCTTAATATAGTTTCCCATGTGAGTTAATTAATTAAATTGTTTGTTTGGGACGGATATGGACTTGATGGCCAATCGATAAAGAAGAAGTCCTTAAAGGATTTCTAACTCCCCTTGTCTAGCTAGTCAGATTGTAACATAGAAAATATAACTTGTTACTTCATGACTAACAAGAAGAAGTAGTTTGAATAATAATGAACTTATGCCATTATGTAGTTTTCTAACAAATGGTTGATAATGAATACATTGCAGTTTCCAGTAAATGATTGAGCAAGCAGTGTGGCCACTAAACTGAGATCTTACTCAAACCTGGGAAGACCATAGGCCATACAGTATTGAAGAATATTTTTTTGAGGGGAGAAGGTCAAATAGGTATAAGAGGATCAATGAACCATTAAGCTTGGAGGATTCAGTAAGAAAGTGTAGGGAGGATAACGAAAGGATAATTCATATCCAGGAGCAAATTATGAATGATCTGAAATCATTGAAGACAATCCAAAGATCTGCTAAAAAGAGTCATAGAATAGGTTATGTGAGATCTAGATCATCTTCAATGAGACCTCGTCACTTAGAGAGGAGGAAGGGGTATTCATCGAGCAACCCAGAGAGTAGTCCTGAAAGATCTCCAGTGAGATATAAGAAGAGGAGGTCTACCCAAGATGAACTAGTAGGAGAGTTGAGAAGAATCAAGCCCCCAACTTTTGATGAAGAAGTAAAGCATGGAGAAGATGCGAAAGCATGGTTGTTAGGACTAAGGAAGTTTTTATAGTTGCATCAACATACACCTAATATTGAATTAAGAGTAGCCATACACCATCTACAAGGTAAGGAATCTATTTGGTGGGATCAACTAGTTAAGCTAAAAGACATCAATGAGGATAGAATATCTTGGAAGAAATTTAAAAGGTACTTCCAAAAGGAATGCCTCTTTGAGTATTACTATGAAAAAAATATGGAAGATTTCTTTGAGCTCAAATTGGGGAGCATGACTGCCTATGAGAAGAAGTTTCTGGAACTTTTGAAGTATGCGGAATTCATCAAAGATGAGAGGGTAAAGATTCAAAGGTTCCTAAGTTGTCTTCCTGAATCTTATAGAGAAAAAATCCAGGATGATGGACCAAAGAACCTTAAGGATGCCATCTGGAAGGAAAAACACTTATATGAACAGAATAAGAGAAAGGCCCCATATAAAAATAATTGGAAGTATATGAAGAAGAACAAACAGGAGCAGATAAAGAAAGGTTTCCGACCTTCAAAATTCAGAAACGGTAATTCTTATCAACAAGGATAGCTAAGGGAAGAGCCTTCAGGGTAAATACCACATGTGGAATCTTGGATATGCAAGGAAAATCACTTTGCTAGTCAGTGCCCACGTAAGAGAAGTAACCTTCACAACATTCAAGAGGCTTCAACGGTTAGGGATGTAGGTGGAAGTGTGCAGAGGATCTATGCAGCCCTGGATGGGAGGAAAACTGACGACCAATCCCAAATGATTGAGGTAGCATTTACGATTGCTAATTAAACCATAACTATTTTGATTGATTATGGAGCTAGCAATAGTTACATTCCACCTAATCTAGTTGATAAATGTCATTTGAAGAAAAGTAAACTTGAAACAACATGTCTAGTATAGTTAGCCATCAGAGCCAAGAGGAAAATCACAGAATTTGTAAAAGGGCCCTTACACGAAGTTGAGGGACCCTTTAGGTGCAATCGTGCATTTGCAAAACGTGCTAGAATTTAGTAAATTCAAAACGTTTGTTTCTTAGAACTAGGCTTGGGTAGACTCTGACCCTACCATGCCAATTAACATGTAGGATAGGATTCCAAAACACGCGCGAGTTATAGTGATACATAATGCATGTGCACGTTTTGTTTAATATAACAAAAAAAAAATAGTCTGTGGACTACGGACATTGTTTACCCACTCAAAACCGGAATGATCGAGCGATTGTGGCTTGCAAAAACACATTGGAGAAGTGAAGGGAGGCCAAATTCGTAGCTCAACAAGGGAGATTTCATCTTGCAAGGAGGATTGGAAAGGTAAGCACCCAAATCCTTGCCTCATTTCATCATTAAAAATATAAATTTTTATGTTGCCCTAAATTAAAAATATTTGTAAATGAAATTCCAAAACTAAAAATTTTAAAACTTTTTATTTAACATATGTTAATTACTCCCTACTATCAATCCCCTTAATGAATTTTACATCCACCCAAGCAATAAGGGATTTGAAAAAAAACTAAAATGGAAATTGGAAATTGAATCCCAACACCAATATATTTTCCACATCTATTGCAAATTGGAAAAAAAAACCATCCTCCATTTGGCTAGGAGGAGGAACTATGGACTATAACCTAGGCTTGGTTTCTAGACTTAACTCAACCAAACCCTATTCTTTTTTCCCATACATTATTTTACCCTAAAACTGTCCAACCAATGCTTGTGAATCCAACCCAATGGCATGATGTATTTTACATCATCCCCCAAACCCCAAGGGACTAGGTTCCCCTCCTTTGCAAACACACTGCTTACTTTGTTGCTAAGTTGAACTACCACATATTTTTTGACCTCCTTCACCACCAAGATGTTAGACACAATGGCTCACTGAGAGGGGGGGTGAATAAGTGAGCTTGAACTTATTAACAATTCCAACTTCTTCTCTCAAATCTTATATCATTAATTACAAATTCAGTTCAATATCATATTCATCAATAAACTATATCACATGCCATTCATTAAGTAAGACACATTATCATCAACACATTACAAGAGACAAGATATAAGCTTTGTAAAAAATTTATAATTGGAGACTTTAATCTACAGAATGGGATACAACCCAAAGTGGCACCAACCACAAGATAATTATGTCAGGTGCAACTGACTGGGATGCACCAACACCCCAACAACCATAGATTTACAAATGATATTTTAGACTCTTCTTAAGTCTATATATTACATACATCATCAACCAGAAGCCCTTGTTTGTTTCCAAAGCACTTCATCATTCTCATCAAGCACTCATTATTCAATATAACTTCATTATGTCCATCAGCAAATATCACCAATCAGATCACATCTTCATTTTGTCATCATTATTCATGTCATATCAATCTGCTTCCATATCTCCACTCATACACTTTACACTTTCCATATGCACATCACAACATTCTTCCCATATCATCAGTCATCTCTTCATCATTCTACCAGCATGTCTTCATTTTGTCCATAAATAGGCTGCCTTAGTTTAACCTAGAATAAAAGATAGAAAGAGAGATTGTTTTACTGCTCCACCTGTTGTTGCTCCTTCACCAAAAATTGTCCTCATCTTCTTGACCCCCGAGATCAAAGCTCTCCTCTATCTCCTGAATTACCCCCCTAATTCTCCACACTCACCAGACAAAAAACACAACCATCTTGTTCTTCATTTATACTTCTCCTTTCCATGTATTTAGGAGGCCGACTTGTCTTTTTGTTTTTATTAATTCAAGTAAGTCAAATGATAATTTTTATTTCCATGTTATCCTTAACCAATAAAAAAACATATCTTTTCCACATCATCATGGTCTTTATGCCCGCATGGGCTCCACCCTTATGCCCACAAGGACCCATAATGTATGCCTGCAATGGTAATATGAAATGATATTTATGTTTGTAATGTGTGCCTGAGATGATATTTATGTTTGTAATGTATTCGTTCTTGCAAAACGTTTGTACATTTTTCATTTTTGAGAGATGTCATTATAGCACATGTATACGTTTCTAATGATTTTTTATTTTTTATTTTATTGTAGTGACGATCATGGATGCACATTCAGACATCCAAAGAGAAATTCAGAGGCTCGGATAAATTCGAGCCTCAATAACTATTGTTGATGATAGGCATCTTATGCCTGCATCCAATTTGGATGCAATGATAGAGACCTTTAGTAGGTCTAATGGTGCACTGCAAGATATTTCCACATTCAGAGAAAGAAAGAGGAAACAATATGAGGATAGAATTAGCTACAAAGATGTTAAGAAGTTGAAAATAACAAAACAACATATGTTTGCCCTCTTTAGAGATCCACATACGGGTGAAATCCTGAATGCAAACAAATTGAATATTTCTATCGAGTGATGTACATATCAACCATTCATAGATAATTGGATGGATCGATGGTACATGGTGTTTGATGTACCACAACATAACAACAGGGAAATGCCTCTATATTTTATGAGAAAGATGTACGCAGATTTTGTTTTAGGGAAGCATGTTAACTATTTTTATATCTTGGAGTACCAGGGTGTTGGGATGAGGATGCCTCAGCAATTTCCTAATGCGAGGCACATAGATCCCAATCTCCCAGTAGCTCCACCTTGCAGGAAGCTACCCAGGATAGATGTGTCGCCTGCACATCAATTGGTCCAAGAGACACAAGATTCATTCCTACTATTGGCACAGGCGGTTGTTCTCCATAGCACGTATCTTCAAGGTATGTACTAGGAAGGGACATCAGAGCCACCATCTATGGGTGGAGTAGAGCCACCACCTGTTGGTGGGGTAGATCCACCACATCCCGGTGGGGTAGATCCACCACCTTCCAATGGTCGAGGAGAATCTAGTAGTGGTACTAGACTTGTACATCATGAGCACAACTGAGAGCCCCACCCATGCACAGTATGCGACCATCCTTGCTTTGGTCCTGTCCAAACATATGATACCTTTACTGGGTATTTTACATAGGTAAGTAAGTGGTTAACAATTTAGTGTCTTTTGTAAATTATTTTTCCTTACTATACACATATATAGATTGCTAATATTTTTAATGATTTTAAAACATGTAGTTGGTACAAGAAGGGCACGATTTTGTCGAAACTTCCACTGATGATGCAGAGCATAGTCCAGAGGATCATGCACCAGCACTGTCCGATGTAGAATATGTTGTCATACTTTCAGTGACAACAAATCACAATGAGGTAACTCTTTCAACATGACATTATTTTAATACATGAGTAAATGGTTAACAATTTAGTGTCATTTGTAAATTATTTTTCCTTACTATACACATATATATATTGCTAATATTTTTAATGATTTTAAAACTTGTAGTTGCTACAAGAAGAACATGAGGGTAAAGAGGCTCATGCAACAGAATCTTCTGAGTTACAAGATGTTTTCATACCCTCAGTGGCAACATCTCACGCTGAGGTAACTATTTCAACATGACATTATTTTAATACATGAGTAAATGGTTAACAATTTAGTGTCATTTGTAAATTATTTTTCCTTACTATACACATATAGATTGCTAATATTTTTAATGATTTTAAAAATTGTAGTTGCTACAAGAAGGGCATGAGGGGTAAGAGACTCATGCAGTAGAACCTTCTGAGTTACAAGATGTTGTCATACTTTTAGCGACAACATCTCACACTAAGGTAACTATTTCAACATGACATTATTTTAATACATGTTAGTTTGTTATCACACGTTACTTAATTAATGCTACACTATCTAATATTTACAATTTTGTAAATTATAGGTTGTAGATCCCGATTAGAGGGAAATAATTTCATCTAGTGAGATCCCCCCTGGTGGGAATACAATCGATAGCATGCCCATAGAGACACAACGAGTGTCAGATCGTTTCTTAGATTTGCTTGAAGTATACATCACATCAGTATGTATTTCATCATTGTCAGTTTGTTAATACATGTTATTTCATTGACCAATGCATTTATAACTACTTCAATATTGGTGATTGTAGCCACCAGCCTCTATACTTATGAGATAGTCAGCAGTTGGATCTCCTCGTAGTCCAAATGTGCAAAAGGGACAATTGTATAAGAGAGGCTCCACTTCTAAAAAGGGTGTGGATGTCCTCTATAGCAGACACACAAGAGATCCATCTATCCCTCACCTAACAAGGGTCATTGATGCTGCAGTTAGTGCCACATCTACAATAGCCACAAGTTATACAGAGGTAACTATTTCAACAATCATAATGCATAGTATTTAACCATGTTACTATATTGTTTATTCATGAATGTCTAACTATTTCCCCATTTGGTGATTGTAGCCATTAGCGGCAGAAGTGCCCGACCCCTCTACTCAATCCATGATTCTGACTGGGTCTCCTCTTGTCGTGAGATGTTCATTAATGACCAAGTTTTTTTATTCAATTTACCCAAACATGTTGATCAATGTTGAATTGTTGAATTAATTGAGATATGATCTTTGATTTGTAGATCACAACTATAGAAAGGCCATCCATGAGCACACCACTCACATTTATACCCCATGAGGATTTGGTGAGTGTTTGTCATAAATAATTTGGCCATAAGTTAATTTTTTAAGTTTGTTAATGGTAGGGTATTAGTGTAGTTATTTGATGAAATAATTATCTTTTTTTTGCAGACTCCTGAGATGTAGAGCGATCCCAAGGAGAAGGTCGATGGAGGAAAGTCAGGGAAAAATAAGCGAAAGATTGATTTTTGATGTTGCATAGTCTTGTATATATGTATTTTGACGTACATGTACTGACTGTTGTACTTAGGGATACATGTACATTGACGGTCCATTTGAGGGCCGGCTACTTTGCCATATTTTGTATTACAAACATTCGACTATCAATGCATGATACACTATATTCCATATTTTCTCTTGAGTTTCCACTTGTTCTTGTGATGATTTATCTCTTCCACAAATTGATAAATTATGCTGTTGAAATTTATATAATTACATTTTAAGCAATATTTATTCTCTTACATTTATTGCATTGATCAATTAACATCTCACCATTGTGTTATGAAAACATTATCTTAATGGAAAAACTAATAATATCTTTCAACGGTTCAATGAACTTAGCACATGCATGCTAATTTGATATCTAATTTAAAATTGTGTTTTTTGTCAACTCCAAGGGTTCATACCCATTGATCAGGATTATGGTTGCAAGGAAAAAACAAAAGTTAACCAAATAAGTCAAAATATGTTTGAATAACCTCTGTCATAATAGTAACATGCTATGCATATCATCACTGCAATCCTATGACAATTTCATAAACTAAGAGGAAGTCTAATAGATGATACACATTTCATCAATGCTATCGTATTTCATCAAACGATATGTACATGAGCATCTATGCAGTTCAGTTGATGTGTGCCTACTCTAGCATTCTAAAAACACTGAAAAAGTATCAAGTACAATGGCAAGGAATGCATAACTAAAGTGTCATCAAATTCATTAGGCCTTCATGTACATATGGTCAAATATATGTAACAAATTATTAGGAACCCATGTCTTTACTTTGTTAGTATATTGTTGTTGGACACATATGCCTTGTAAGTCGTCTTGTAGTATTTGTTGATCCATAGTTTGTGTTATTGTTGTTGGCGCATATGCTTTGTAAGTCGCCCATAGTTTTGTTGCTCCATAGTTTGTATTGGCCCATGGTTTTGACCCGTAATAATTGTTGATCTATATTTTGTATTGGCCCATGGTTTGTATTGACACACGGTATTGACCCATGGTATTGGCACCTAGACTTAGTATATAAGTGTGTGTTGAGGCCTATGAAGGCACTGTGAAGTTAATTGTATTGAGCTTGCTCAAAGGAGGTTGCCCCATCGAAGTGGCCCATGATCAATATAAAAGTGATTATGAGTTCTGTTATTTCTGATATCTCATGTATTTGCATTAATTAATTATTGCTGGTTCTTCACATCTAGTATCAGAGCAGTTTCTTGGGCTCATTGGGTGGAATTTCTGCCAAATTTTTTTTCAGATCTATTGCAGCTTTGGATTTGGGAATAATCCTTATCCGCTTAACTGTGGGAAGTACTTGGGCATAAGCCCTAAAACTCATTGTGAGGAGTACCACAGGAACCCCAAAGTAGCTGGCCGATTGAGAGGACCTACCCGCGAAAAGGGCAATGACCCCTACCTGATTGACTAGGTCCCACCCGTGAGGTAAACCAAGAGATGTCGTTTGTGGCAAAGCGGTTATCAGTTTTACCTGAGCTGTGGAGTGAGGGGTACTACCCCAATACGCAAGCCGTCAGACAGCATTGGTGGCCGAGTGAAACACCTGAACTGTTAGGAAGCCATACATACTTGGGGTCCATATCTATTTTCAGCTGAACTGTTGTCGATCACTTTCACTCCAGATCCAGCTGTTTCAGATCTATTCTGAAAGTCGTTCTAGATCCAGTCGTCGTTTCAGATCTATCTGTTGTGGATCCCTTCCACGCTGTTGTTGTTGATCCATTTCTAAAAAAAAAATATTATGTTTTTCGACCATATCTCCCTTGTTTCAACTCTGTTTTCTCTGAAACTTCACTGACATCCCTACAATCCCATTCTGCATATTGCATTCCTGAAGACCCTATCCCAAATTCCACTTCCCAAGACCAGAAATCCCACATTTGTCTATTTTTAGGGTTTGCCATAACTTCTTCAATTTTCACCCGATTACCTTCAAATTTTACCATAGAGTTGCCGCTTCTGAAATCCCCATTATTTGCTTCCCTGTCCCTTAGAAAGTGTCGAAAACCTAGTCAAACCTCAATTACCCCTCCGATTTTTTCCCAAATCCAAATTTCCCCTTACTAAATAAGCTTGTGTTTGTGTTTTTCTATCCATTCCCCCCCCCCCACAAAAAAAGAAAAAAAAATTTCCTGGTTATGGTTGTCACACGCACAGGAGCAAAAACCATGGAGGAAGCACTTGCAGCCATCCAAACCAAACTCCAAGATCTGGATGAAAAATTTCTCAGCCTCCATCTTTAGCATTCAGCCATGAACAATAATTGACAACCAAAATATTCTACAGCCACTGGGTTCTCTTCTTCTAGCAATTTTCGTGGGCCGAAGTTTGATTTTCCTCGCTTCAATGGTACTGATCCAACTAGATGGATATACCGAGCAGAACAATATTTCAGTCTGCATAATACTTTTGATGTCCAGAAAGTTCCACTTGCCTCCTTTCATTTGGAACAAGAAGCCCTTCAGTGGTACCGTTGGTACATCAAAGCTCATCCCGAGCCAAACTGGACAGATTTTTGCCAACTCCTTTTGCCATGATTTAGTCCTAGTGCTTTTGATGACTTCACAGGAGCACTCACTAAACTTCACCAAATTGGCACAGTGAGAGAGTATCAGAAAAAATTTGAGAAACTGGCCAATCACACAGTAGGATTGTCTGATGAATTCTACAGGAGTTGTTTTATCAGTGGCCTCAAGGATGAAATCCGCTCAGAAGTCAAAATGTTCTGTCCCAAAACAATGATGGAAGTCCTAGGGTTGGCTAAGTTGGCAGAGGACAAGATCGCAGCTCAACAATGCTCCAAAACCACCTTTGTTCCCTTCAGAAATATGGGTTCCCAACAACCTCCCATCACGCCTGCTCCTCAAACAACTCCTATCAAGCATTTGTCTGAAACAAAGATGCAGACACGCCGAGAAAAAGGGATTTGTTATAATTGTGATGAGAAATTCACTCGGGGACATAGATGTGTTCAACAAAAGCTCTATCTCTTGGATGTGGATTCTTAGCCTACCTCAGAACTTGGTGAAGAAGCTCCAGATACAGTAGATGTTCAGGTTGACATTCAGTACCCTCCTGTTGACACCCTATCTCAAGACGACCCACCCGAGATCTCTCCCCATGCTGTAACTAGCGTCACCACTCCACAAACAATGCGGGTCAGGGGATACTTCAAGAAGCCCCCTCTTACCATACTCATTGATTCTGGTAGCACTCATAACTTCATTGACCCTCGGATTACCAAACAGGCTGATTGTTTTGTCCATCCTTGTTCCAACTTTGAAGTCATGGTTGCCAATGGGGGCACCTTACCTTGCAAGGGGAGGTGTCATAATGTGTGTATCTCTATGGAAGATTATAACCTATGCTCTGACATGTTTACCTTGTCCTTAGGTGGGTGTTATGTAGTTTTGGTAGTTCAATGGTTATGCACACTTGGCCCCATCTTATGGGATTTTGACGAACTTTGGATGCAGTTTTCAGTCAATGGAACACAACACAAATTTATGGGCTTACAACCAGGGTCTCTCTGCATCATCAGTTCACATCGCTTGGGAAAGATCCTTAAGAATAATTCACATGGTGTCATTGCTCAGCTCCATTCCCTTCAGATGCACCCACCAACGGTCTCCACTACTTCCTTGGATAGATATGCAGGTGTCTTTGTTCCACTAGTGGGCTTGCCTCCTTCACGAGACCTTTCCAGTAAGCATTTTGCTGCATCTACATCTCAGTAGGACATGATGGCTATTTTGCATGCAGTACAGAAGTGGCAGCCATCCCTATTAGGGAATTATTTCTGCATCAAGACTGATCTCCAGAGTCTGGAAACTTTCCTGGAACAACTGGTCTCCTCCCCAGCACACCTGAAATGGGTTCTCCAACTCATGGGTTATGACTATGCGACCACTTACAAGAAGGGTAAGGACAATATGGTGGCAGATGCTCCTTCTCGCACATTTGATGACCTGGTTTCTCTTACAGCTATTTCTCTGCTTGTTCCAAATTGGTTGCAATCTGTTCAATGGGGCTATCTCTTCTATGAGCTCCATGCTTCTTCATTAGCAGGGAACTTTGGGTTCCTCAAAATGTATGACCAAGAACAATGTAACTTCTTTTGGTAGGGATTGAAAATGACAATTCAACAGATGGTGGTTGATTGTGATACTTTCTAGGTCAACAAGGGTGAAACGACCCTCCTTTCAGGACTGCTCGAACCCTTGCCCATCCCTACATAGATTTGGACAACTATTTATATGGATTTCCTGGAAGCACTCCAATGGTATAGTACCACATCTAAAAGGACACCATATGAAGCAGTATCTGGACAAGCACCACCAGTTCTTCTTCCATACACCTTCAGCAGCTCCCCAGTTCAGGCAATTGACTCAATTCTTCGAAACCGCGATCAGCTTCTTCTTATTCTGTAGGACAATATTCACATGGAAAGAATTCGACTGAAACAACAAGCCGATCAACACCATTCTGCATGCACTTTTCACGTCACTGATATGGTTCTTCTTCGTCTACACCCTTCCATGCAATTCTCCTTGAAACTCAAAAGGCGCCAGTGGCCCGGAATGCAACCTAAGGATGCTACATGGGACCCACTCCTTCATATTCTGCATCAATTTCCACATCTAAATCTTTGAGGACAAATCTTTTTCTAAGGGAGAGGGGATGTTAGGAACCCATGTCTTTACTTTGTTGGTATATTGTTGTTAGACGCATATGCTTTGTAAGTCATCCCATAGTATTTGTTGATCCATAGTTTGTGTTATTGTTGTTGGCGCATATGCTTTGTAAGTCACCCATAGTTTTGTTGATCCATAGTTTGTATTGGCCCATGGTTTTGACCCATAATAATTGTTGATCTATATTTTGTATTGGCCCATGGTATTGGCACCTAGACTTAGTATATAAGTGTGTGTTGAGGCCTATTAAGGCACCGTGAAGTTAATTGTATTGAGCTTGCTCAAAGTAGGTTGGCCCCTCGAAGTGGCTCGTGATAAATATAAAAGTGATTATGAGTTCTGTTATTTCTGATATCTCATGTATTTGCATTAATTAATTATTGCAGGTTCTTCACACAAATATACCCTAGTTTCTCCAATATGCTAACCAATAGCTGGTCATGAATTCACTCTCATAAAATCGTTGAAGATATAAACCCTATCCTTACTAAACCCTAGTATGTAAGACCATGGTTTCTAGTTTACCTCTTTCATATGTCCATTTTCCACTTGCATAATGCAAAAGTAATAATTCAGAATCCATGGAAAATGAAATACCTAACTAGTTTAATTATATTCCTTGATAATGTTGTTTTGATGAAGGAAAATAAGATGTTCATAGTCCTATGTTTGTAAAAAGAATGGATTATCCTCATATGAAAATGTATTTAAAATTGACTGTTCTTGATTGATACAAACGATGATGTAATGGTTGTTCATTGTGATTTGGCATGTATTCCGATTCCCCCATAACTTA
Organism: Larix kaempferi; assembly: GCA_027924585.1. NCBI lineage: Eukaryota > Viridiplantae > Streptophyta > Pinopsida > Pinales > Pinaceae > Larix > Larix kaempferi. Next base: position 13,595,451 of record BSBM01000101.1, on the reverse strand, counting down.
ACGGAAAATTTTCATGGTGACTTTGATCTAACAAAGCTAGCAAGGATCAGATGCATATCATCGATGAAACATTTCCTCTATTTTTTATTTGGAACTTAGAATTCTTAAAAATGCCATTAATTACTCAAAATCCACATATAGTGGAACACTAAGGAGTTGTTAAATGATGTGGCACACTAAGGACATAGAAATTTACCAAGGGTGCAGTGTGGTAGGTTTGATTTCCACTCTTTGAATGTCTAGTTCTAGAATCAAAATAAAAAAGTTTCAAATTTGACCCCCATGTGCAAAATTGCACAATCCCTTACTGAGCAAAACCCTAGTTTCCAAAATTAACCTAAGAGTTGACACTTGGTCCATGCGACCGGAGGGGAGGGGAACCCATAGCATTATCCCGATATCCTAAATCCAACAGAGTCGACGGTTTTTCAATCTGATCTATGGTTGTCATTCTATGGCTTGTTCCATGTCGTATCCAAAAGGCTTTCAGGGACACTAGTTGGATACCTACCGGGGGCATAGAATTCCAACTGTGCAACAAAATCAGGTTTTGGGGAGTCTTGCAAGTGTGTCTAGGAAGGTTCCAACTTGGAACTCTAGCCATAATTCCTTGATCAATGATTTTGCAAAGTTGACCCCCATGTGCAAAAATTGCACACTCCCTTACTAAGCAAAACCCTAATTTCCAAAATGGACCTACAAGATGACACCTGGGCAACGGGACCGGTGGAGAGGGGCACCCATGGCACTATCCTGATGTCTTGAATCCAACAGTTTGTCGATCCGATCCACAGTGGTCATTCTATGGATTGTTCCATCTCGCATCCAAAAGGCCTTTAGGGACACCAGTTGGATACCTGCCGAGGCCATAGAAATCCAACCGTGCAACAAAACTGAGTTCCAGGGAGTCCTGTAAGTGTGTCTAGGAAGGTCCCAGCTGGGAACACTAGTTATAAGTTCCCGATCGACAATTTTACAAAGTTGACCCCCATGTGCAAAAATTGCACACTCCCTTACTGAGAAAAATCCTAGTTTCCAAAATGGAACTACAAGTTGACACCTAGGCCATGGGATCAGTGGATAGGAGCACCCTGAGAAATATCCCGATGTCCTGAATCCAACGGATTTGATGGTTTTTCGATTCGAGCCACAGTCGTCATTCTATGGCTCATTCCATCTCACATCCAAAAGGCCTTCAGGGACACCTGTTGGATACCTACCAGGGCCATAGAATTCCAACCGTGCAACAAAACTGGGTTCCAAGGAGTCCTGCAATTGTGTCTAGGAAGGTTCCAGTTGGGAACACTAGCCATAAGTCGCCGATTGATGATTTTTCAAATTTTACCCCCATGTGCAAAACTGCACACTCCCTTACTAAGCAAAACCCTAGTTTCTAAAATTGACCTAAAAGTTGACACCTGGGCCATGGGACTGGAGGAGAGGGGCTCCCCTAACCCTATCTCGATGTACTGAATCCTACAAAGTTGATGGTTTGTCGATCCGAGCCACGGTTGTCATTCTATGGCTCATTCCATCTAGCATCCAAAAGGCTTTCAGGGACACCAGTTGGATACCTACCGGGGCCATAGAATTCCAACCGTGCAACAAAACCGGGTTCTAGTGAGTCCTAGAAGTGTGTTTAGGAAGGTTCTAGCTGGGAATGCTAGCCATAAGTCCCCAGTCGACGATTTTGCAAAGTTGACCCCGATGTGAAAAAATTGCACACTCCCTTACTGAGCAAAACCCTAGTTTCCAAAATGGACCTACAAGATGACACCTGGGCCATGGAACTAGTGGAGAGGGGCACCCTGAGTACTATCCCAATGTCCTGAATCCAACAGAGTTGACGGTTTGTCAATCTGAGCCACGGTATTTATTTTATGGCTCATTCCATCTTGCATCCAAAAGGCCTTCAGGGACACCAGTTGGATAACTACAGGGGCCATAGAATTCCAATCATGCAACAGAACTGGGTTCCTAGGACTCCTGCAAGTGTGTCTAGGAAGGTTCCAGCTGGGAATGCTAACCATAAGTCTCTGATCAATGATTTTGCAAATTTGACCCCCATGTGCAAACATTGCACACTCCCTTACTGTGCAAAACCCTAGTTTCCAAAATGGACCTACAAGTTGACACCTGGGCCATGGGACCAGCGAAGAGGGGCACCCCAAGCACTATCCCAATGCTCTGAATCCAACGGAATCAACGGTTTGTCGATTGGAGCCACGGTCGTCATTCTATGGCTTGTTTCATCTCGCATCCAAAAGGGCTTCAGGGACACCTGTTGGATACCTACCGGGGCCATAGAATTCCAACAGTGCAACAAAACTGGGTTCCAATTTCTCAAGTGATGATTGAACAATCATTAAAAAAAGTGCTAACTTGCTCCATATAAAATCCCTCGATTGTTCTATGGGAAGTGTGCTTGCAATGGGAACAAAGATGTGGCATTTTTTCCATTGAACTAGAAGTCCCAATAATGCTACCACCAACCACGGGTCTATCCTAACTCTGTCATGAATTCCCTGCACCCAAGGCTCTATTGAGGTCAACTTGTCTCTCCACTATAGTCACTGATACAAACACGGTGTGTCTAAGGAGTCCACGTGCAATTATCCTCCTCACCCCCTCGATCTAATCAACTCTGTGGGATAACTGAGGTTGATGGGGAGGGGGGTTGGGCTCACGCCTAGGATCTGGTGGCCCTCTCAGCAGGTTCCTCCTAGCAGTAGGTCGATCTTGGGTAGATCCAAGCCCAACACCCTGGAACTCGGTTATGTCAAAATAGTTTACATGTAAACCAGGCACAAACTCAGCCTACAGTTATCAAAGGAAGTACTATGGAACCCTATTATTGCAGGGAGGTATATCATAAACCATGAACCACCTTTGCATCCATTTACCCCTCCATGGTTGGAAATGACACCAATCCATGCAGAAATGTAGCTTTCTAATGTCTGGTGGTTGTTGTGTTCTGGGATCAGTGAGCATACTGTATAATTAGGCCTTTGTAAAATTCAATGTTTTAATTTCCTCCTTGGAAATGCTTATTCAATAATATTCCCGCATCCTAGCTCTATATTCGGTCATGTCTTTCAATTGGCGTTGTACATGGATGAGGGAGTCAATTGAGCTCTCAATGAGGTGGAGAGGGACACTTGAGATGGTTCCCCCGTGTTTCTTAATTCTCGAGTGTGCACTCTCATTTCATTTAGGTAATGGTTCAAGTCATCTTGGTCCAAATTTTGTTGGGGGTTTTGATTTTGTTGAGGGTTTTCATCGGTTCCAATATTTTTGTTTTCTTGTGATCCACCGGAATCCATGTTAAAATTTTGTTAATACATTGTATACATTTAGACTCTGCAATTGAAAAACTTTCTATTATTCTACTAATTTGGGAATTATTAAAAATTTAATAAAGAATAAAAAATCAATAAAATGACAAAAAATGGTCTTACCTATCCAATGCAATGGATGATCACTCTGTAATGGATTGATGGATTTCTTAAGTGCAATCGGTGAGTGGGGTAGTCTCTTACTATGTGTATGCACCGGGTGAATGACTCTTGGCCGGTTGGAAATAAAATAGATTTTGCTTCTTCCCACTTTTTTTCATTTGGATTAATAGGAGTGCGTGCACGCCGTTGGGTGCATACGTGCTAACAACGTGCACGCGAAGCAGTGCACACACACCTTGGTTCAGTACCGAACCTAAAGGAACGTTGTGCACGCTTCCATAGGTGTGTGCACATCCCCATTTTTTCGCTAGCATGGCCCCATTGCAATGGTTTTTGGGAGAAACTTTATGCACCCACCCTTCACACAATCCATACAATCATTTTCAACTATTTCAAATTTATTGGCAATGTCACAACTTTAAAATATTTCAAACTCCAAACTCCATTCCACATGAAACTACAATACAAGCTATATTGAAATTAGATCTATAGGATAAGGGAAAAAATGCAATGAAGAGAAGATTTTACATTCAAATATGGACCAATAAAATGAGAAATATGAGAGGCACATCACAACTTAACTATTTAATGAAATTGAACTCTAAGCAGAGAACAATGCAGTAAAAGATAGTTTGTTCATTAAAAAGTCTTTAGTCCTTACATCAGTCTCCAACATATCCAATTAAACCCCCATCTTCCTTAAAGAGGAAGATCCCCCTTTCACATACAAATAATAGATTTTATATATAATTACATCTACAAACTAATTGCTATATTTTAGGAAATATAAGCTAGATGCCAACTAAAAACAAACAATCTGGAACTGCTTTTAAGTGATGACTAGTCATTTTAAAAATTGGCCATAATGACTTTCAGGAAACTTCTGTTGTAAGCAGGCCCAATTTCCTCTCTAACCTCTTTGAAATTTGGAAAACTGCCATTATTAAGGTTAAATCACCTCATTCTTGAAGTGGGGTTTTAACCGTTTGGAAAGACTCCTTACTATTTGACTGTAATTCGTTCTTGAAATTAGATACTTAAAAAAATGAGAACTGTAAATATCTTGGTTATTAGAATTTAGTGCCGACTTGGCTTTTATCTTCGGTCTATCCATAATAAAAATGAGCAATGCATGATCATTGTTGATCAAACTTAAATTTGAAATAAAATAAACTATATAAAATGATTGGATCAGAGGACTACTCCCTTTTCATTTGATGTAAATGCACTACCTTGTCTCTTGATGTATATGCTTGGTCGATCTTTGATATCTCAATTCTTAGAATTCCTTCCTATGGGGTCTTCATAAATGCTTGTGCACAAGATACTCAAAATTGGAGATTTTCGTAGCATATTGACCTCAAATTATTAAAGTCCTGCTACTAAATAGACCATTTACAATAGCATGCATTTCACAAGATTTGCAAATTTCACCACAAAATCATGAAGATCTTTACTAGATTGAGATTGAGGCATGAGGAATTTAGTCAAATTTTGCACAAAATTGGTGGAGATTCAAAATTTTTTATGTGGTAGATTTTGATACTAACACATGGATTCACCCTTAAGTCTAAGAAAATGATTTAGTTCCTATAGCTATAGAGCGTTTGGAAATTTTTCATTTATTCGATATTGTCATTTTTCCTATCGTTTTTTTTATGAGCTTCTTTTATCCCTTTGAATAATTGATCATTGAATCCCCCATGCATATGTCCCATTTATGATTGTCCTACAACATTTTTCTAGTGAAACATTCATATTATGTTGGTTTCAAAATCGGTCAGTCAATTTGTGGTGAGACTTTCCATGTTTCCATTTCTTGGAAGATTCTTGTTAGTTGAATTTCTTACCATTGAATTTATCACAATGTGGTATATCAAAAGCATTGACATTATATTTCTTAATGAATGAATTTCCTTTCCATCCTTCACAACTTCTACAATATGATTTTTGGATTAATATCTTCTCAATATGTGTTGATCTATGTGTGTATATTATTAGATACAGCTAGCAAGTGAAGCTGGATGAATCACATTTGTTACTTGTTGGAGTATTATGATATGGATCCTTGTACCATGAACATGGATCATCTTGTTTATCCTCATGCAATTTCTATATAGATATTCAAATACACTAATGGGAGGTTGATGTAAATAGTATTTTATATTTTGCACATAGGTTGGTTTAATGACATAATATTATTTCTATCCCTCATTTCTACCATTTTAACCATGATATCTAGACACATGCTCTTGTAATATCAAAAAATGAAAAATTATTCTTTAGGTTAAGACCACAAAATTTCTACAGTTTGAACCATGATATCTAGGCACATGGCCCTATAATACCAAAAAAAATGAAAATTTATTTTTTATGTTAATCCAAAACATTATGGGTTAGAGATAGAAGTGAATGACAAATATAGTCATCCTCTTAATGTGGGCTTCGTAAATGATAAATATCATCTTGCTCTTAGTGTAGATTTAATAGAGGTAATGACTCAATTACTTTTTTAACAATAGGAATTTAGTGTAATATAAAAGTTTTTAAAATAATAGTTGCATCTTTAGAGGGAAAATAGGCATATCCAAGTCCAAAAACCTCTATCTCGACTTATAAGTTACTCCATATCAAATAATCCTAGCAGGTTTACTAACTTACACAATATGCTAATAACAAATCTACAAAGTGACACATTTTGAGAATTTAAAGAAATTAAACTAAAATTCTACCCTAGAGGGGCAATAATGTTGAAATACACCCAAGCTTCCATAACTTCCTACAGAGTTGACATGTTCTTGTCTAGTCCAGTCTATAAGGGTAATTTTTTCTATATTCTTTTCTGCAACCAAAATGGTGATAGCCATTGCAACCAATATCCATATGTTTCTAAATGAAATTTCACAAAATAATGATCTCCCAAATGATGTTGAGGCTAAAGGTATAGGAGACAGTACAACATCCTAATGTAAACCAAGATGAATCACAATTGTATCGACCAATGATCTTAGAAAACTCATTTACTAAATCCAACTCCAATTCTTTCCTATGATAAATCCACATGAAGGTTGGATTCTTTCTCTACCTCCTCAACATCAAGAGTTGAGTGGTATCTTTGACTAAACTGTCATCTCTAATCTTATTTGCAACACTTGTTTTCCATTCCAACTCCTTACTCCATATATTCCATAAAGTTGTGGATCTCACAAAATTGTAATTGGTCTCTACAAACTACCTTTTATAAATTTGTATCCATCTTTAAGCCTCCGTTACATTGCATGAAATGAAACAATTATATTAGTAATCGTAATGTCCCAAAATGTTCAAAGAAATCTAAAGCATAATAATCCAAATATGAGCCAAATTCCACCAAAAATGAGTCTTTCACACCAAATAAGAAACCCTCCCATTTACTCTTATTATTCCTTCCTCCATAATTGCATCTAACATCAACTTCTTTAATGTCATGTGAGTGGCTATCTTATTTTAATATATTTATTAGGGAATTTTTGCCTTTTTAGGAAGTCATATGTAATAATAATGAGTGGTGGCATATGATAAACACAATACTATTACGGACCCTTTAAATTATATTAACTAATATCATGGAGTAACTTGGTAATATTAGGTAATATCATGATAGTTTAGCTAATATCATGGGAATAAGTTAGCAAATTAGCTAATATCATGATAGTCGTTTAGAAGTTAAATGATATAAATTTATTATTCCTTCCTCCATAGTTGCATCTAACATCAACTTCTTTAATGTCATGTGACCTCAACTTCTTTAATATCATGTAAGTGGTTGTCTTATTTTAATATATTTGTTTTATAACTTTATTCTTATATTTATTAGGGAATTTTTGCTTTTTTGGGGTGTGATATGTAATAAGAATAAGTGATAACATATGATAAACAAAATACCATTATGAATCATTCAATTTTTTTGTTATTTCTCCTTCACCCGTTATTACATCAATATTAACTAATATCATGGAAGTAATATTAGTTTATATCATGATAGTTTCCTAATATTATGGGAGTAAGCAAATTAGCTCATGTCATGAGAGTAGATATTAATTGAGGTCATTCGAGTAGGTTGACAATATTAGCTAATATTATGGGAGTATGTTTGAAATATTAGGTAATATCATGAGAGTAAGTTGAAAGTTATGATATAAATTGAAATTTGATAAGTAAAATACTTATTATATAAAATTCATATTTTTTATTCATATTTAATAAAATAATAAAATTATTAAAAAATTAATTTTAATAATTTTAAATTAAAATTATAGATATAATAAAAAAAAATAACATGTACACGTATATGTATAATCTTGTAATTATTATTTGAGTTATGAACTTTCATTTTTGGGTGGTACACCATTGAATATTGGGGAAGAGGGAAGTAGGTGTATGTATTAGAAACATAGAGTTCTATTTTGGGTTGTCCTCCCTTCTTGTAGAAGGGAACTAAGCCTTGAGGCATACGCTTAACACTTAAAAGAATATTTTAATTTTAACTTAATTAAAATTTATTAAAAACCATTTATATATTTATTTTAAATAATATTTTATTTAATTACCGCCTTATTTAATCAACTATAAAGAAGATTACGTGGGATTGTGGAAAAAATTAAATTAATAAAAAATTATGTTCATAATAGATCGGAATTTTGGTCAACCATTATAAATACCATCCAATTATGAATACAGTCTTTGGTTTCGGGATTGATTCCTTCGCTGCAATTGATTTGCTTCTGACGGAAAAATGGGTGGTGTGGGCGACGAAGAACTGGAGCGTAAACTCTGTGAAGCAGGGAAAAGGCTGGAACAGCCGCCTAGCTCCATGACTGAGCTACTTCAAGCTTTAGAGAATGTGGAGAGCTATTTATTTTTGGTGAACCCATCGTCTCCTCGATCAGCCTTCCGTGCAATGATTGGATCAATGAATTCATTGATAAATCCAGTGCTTATGGGTCACCCAAACGACGATGTGAGGCTGTTGGTCATCAGTTGCCTCAGCCAAATCACCACAATAACAGTGCCCACCCATCCGTACAACGAGGGTACAATGAGAGAAATATTTGAGCTCATTGTTGGAAGTTTCCAGGAGCTGGGGGACATGAAGAGTCCCTCCTTTGCAAGAAGGTTTGCCATTCTCGAAAATGTTGCAGTGGTCAACTCGTGCGCAGTGATGGTGGACCTCGGGTTGGACGATCTAATCCTTGATATGTTCAAACATTTTTTCATTGCTGTTTCTCATCATTCTTATTCTGCAGATGTATATGATTCCATGAAAACGATTATGTGCTCGGCTTTGGATGAAAGTGATGATATCTCGGAGGAACTATTGTCTGTTTTACTCACCAATTTGAAGGATTCTTCACCGGCGGCTGCCCATTCGTTATCCTTGAATGTCGTTACATATTCTGCTGAAAAGCTGAGACCGTATTTGAGAGAAAATTTGCCATCAAATGAGGCAATTTGTGGACATGGGTACTATCAAATTGTTTACGATATCTGCCGACATGGAAGTGATGAGATTCAACCTAATCAAAATACAACTGCCTCGGAAGATGTTATATTGCTAAAAGGAGGCTCTAATGAAGAACCAGCTGCATCTTGCCTGGATATTTCAAACCCTCAAGTTTTAAGTTCTGTTGAGAAAAGGAATGATAAGAATAAGAAAATGAATGATAAGTTGGTAAGCTCAACTGGAGGTAGAAAAGAGCGTCCGACAAAACGATCATCACGTTTCAGAGAAGAGACGGAATCCAAAGTTGTTTCTTCAACAGAATACACCGCTTCCGAAGCGAACACTAATCTTGTAGTCGCGAAATCCTTAAATCGTGAAAGGCCGCCGAGGAGATCTGAAAGGATAAACAATGTCTCCGCCGTGGAGAGGACTGTTGAAGGATGCGGAGAAGATGAGAAGTTGATTGGACGGAAGATAAAAGTCTGGTGGCCTCTTGATAAACAGTTCTACGAGGGCATTGTTGAATCGTATAACCCTAAATCGAAGAAGCACGCCATATCATATTCCGATGGTGATCGTGAAGAACTTCAACTCTCGAAGGAGCGCTGGGATTTTATTGATCAGATCCCTAGTACCGCGAAATGTCGGGTTAGGTTTCCACATTCCCAGACATGATTTATTTGACAAGTAAGTAGATGCCCTCTTCTCATTAAGATTCAACAGCCTTAAATTAATTTACTTCTTTCTGGATGGATTGTGTAACATAACTTCCAGTGTTTGATTTGCTCGTTTTAAATTAAGAGTAATAGATATCCTATGCTGATATTCCTATATTTAACCAATAGAAATGACGATTTTAGGGTTTATCCAGGGTTCTGCTACTGAGGATGATGGACGCTTATTTGATATGAAAACAAAGGATCGTTAATGAAATCTTTACAAAAACTCGTTTCAGTTTTGGGCACTCCGTGTATTGACGAATCGATTCAAAAATCCGTGAAGTATATCCAGTGTTTAATGAACAGTTTAGCTTTCTGAAATTTTTGAGTACCTGCTGAATGAATGTGATAGTGATTTGAAGCATTTCCATTTTGCGTTTGCCTTCATCTATGTGGATTATTAGCGACTATCTAGTTATAACTTTCATAGCAATCATAAATTTAGGGCAAAGTTCCATTTTAATGAACAGTTTAGCTTTCTGAAAAATTTTCAGTACCTGCTGAATTAATGTGAGACTGATTTGAAGCACTTCCATAGTGCGTTTGTCTTCATTTATGTGGATCATTACCGAGTATCTAGTTATAACTATTATAACAGTCATAAATTTAGGGCAAAGTTCCATGTCTTCTTTTTTCTGTGGCATAAGTGAACTGTTCCTGGGCATGCTCCGTTGCATTAGAAAATTGAATTACGATTGTGATGTTGAATTAGAAGGCTAAATGCCAAAGGAATAAGGAACGATATAATGAATTCACTTCTCAAAACTATAAGGGTAAATAGTAATTTAGTTATTACAAAAGTAAACGAAATATATATTATTCATTGCTGAATGTGGATGTTCCTTTAAACTATTTTCTTTTCGTAATTCATCACCTTCTTGGTTTTAATGGCTCATGTAAAATTCTATTGTTAATTCTTGATGCACAAAGCAAAGGCACAAGAAGCACTACGTTCACAATTATGTTTGATCACACAATACTAAAAAATTCTACATGTTTAAAATCTAAACACAATATTCCATCTCAACTTGTTGGTTTACATCTCATTTGGTCTAAACTTTTATTTCTATTTCATTTTCTTCTTTAGTTCAGCCTTGTGCCTTTCTATTTATTCACCTCTTTGTATTTTCTATGCACTTCCTCTCCTCCTCTCTTATACTTTAGACTATTGACTAGTTGATGTGTTGATGGATGTAACTAGTTCAGATCATCTATCCATTTAAATATTCATTTTGGTGGGTAATGTGATTCCCTCAAGGCTCAAAACCTTGTTCTTTGTATAAGTTAAATGTTTCTGGTTTGGATTTCCCTAATTTCCGCACTCTCTTCGATCAAGTTTGGAACCTAGTTCCTCATCCCATTGGTGATAGGGGTTGGATGCTATGGTAGGAGTGAGCCACTCATAGGACTATCAAGTTTATAAGTGATTGGGGGAATATGATTGCTTGCAAGTGTAGACTACAACTTATAGAGGCTATGATGAGATTGGAATAGGTATGCAATCTCCTTGAGGAGGACCTTCATAACATTGTCCTTCAAAATAATGTAGCAAATTTAGAGTTTGTGGTACGCATGAAGGAGTATGTTGCAACATGTGCTAGTGTGAGTGCCAAGTTGCACTTGATTAAGGAAGGAGATGATAGGTCCAATTTCTTCTTTTATTTTCTAAAGAAGAAGGTAGTCTCTAATAGTGTATTGGTCCTTCCTAGAGAGGATGGTTGACTTGTAGAAGACAATTCCAAGATGTGAGACATGTTGAGTGACCACTTTCAGAATATGTTTTCCCTTTATCCACTAAGAGAGGATGTGGTTGTAGCTAGGAATGATTTTTATAGTGTGTTTTCACACAAAGTCTCTGCTATTGACTAGTATAGGATTGATAGGGAGGTCACAAATGATTAATTTCTTGCAACCCTTATCTCCATGCAGAATGGTAAATCTCTAGCTATTGATGGACTACTTTGTGAGTTCTACAAGAAAATGTGGAATACTGTTGGAGATTTCTTGAGTAATCTAGCTATAGAATCATTCTCTAGAGGATTTCTAACATATATTCCTAATCAACCGTTGATCAAGCTTATTGCAAAAACTTATTAAAGAGATACCATTGGGGGCTGGAGGCCTATAATACTAAAGTGTTTCTTACAAAATCATGGCTAGAAGGAAATGGCACTGTTAGTGAGAGAAGTCGCCAAGAAAATTGTGGGAAAGGAACAAACAGGTTTATTCTTGACAAAGTGATTTCAACTTTGTAGGCCATTGATAGGGCTAGTGAATTTGAGAAAAAAAATCTTTCTTAAAATTGATTTTAAGAAATTCTATGACAGAATTGATTGCTCTTTCATTACAAATATGTTCTCATGTTTGGGATTTGTTCAAATTTTTGAGAATGGTCAACACCCTATTCTCTTTTGCCTCGATGTATTGTTTTGTAATGTTCAATTAGGGATGGATGCTCCCTTTCTCCTTATCTCTAGGTTTTAATTGATGTTTCCTAAGTACAAGGAGATTAAGGGGAATTTCACTTCCTTGTTAATAATCACTTTGCAAATGATTCTTTGCTTTCTTTTGAGGTGAACTAGGAGTAGGTGTCTAGCACTAAGGGTTGCTTGTCTTTTTTTTGCAAGGCATCTTCGGCTAAGATCAATTATCATGAGACTGATTATTTGTTGAATGGTATTAATGAGCCTTTAATTGGATCCCTCCTACTTGGACCTTCTTCAATTGAGGTGTTAAAGTAAATTATCTTGGTATTCCCTTTAGTGTGGGGATTTATCCAAAAGCTATGTTGAATTAGTGTTTGGAGCTTTTGCAACTTAAGACTCTCCTTTAGCATAACAAAGAACTTCCATTTGCTACAACTATTGTAAGTAGGATTCTCAAGGCTTCCAAGTATTATTATGTTTGTTGTTGGATTTTGAGTAGGGATCAATTTCATAGATTGGAACAAATTGCTTTCATATGTGTGGTCAAGTATGGTGGGGTTAAGGGGCTTCCTATGGTACACTAGGATGTTTTCATTATGTCCAAGGATGAAGGTGGACTAGACATGATTGATAGGTCCACCTAGTGTTACGTTTTGGCTGCAAAATGGGTGATTGGGTCTCAAGAAGGAAGCTGCCCTTGGAATGTTTTATTGAGACATCGACTTCTCACACCAATACTAATTGGTAGGATCAAGGAATCATTTGGATTATGTGATATTATATCATTCCCACATAACTTCCACATCTTAGGATATTTTATCATGAAAAGTATTTGGGAATCATGGAGGAAGGTGGCTAGACTTGTGAGGTAGAAAGTATCAGGTAGTGGGCATAATGGGATTTGGAAATAAGAGATATATGGAGTTGGAAAGTGCAAGGAGATTAGTTATTTGGTAGTAATTTGTAAGCTATTGAAATTTGAGGTGCCAATGCAACTATTAGTTAAAAGTTTTATGTTAATCAAAGAGGCTAAAGGATTGGAGCTACATATATACTATGAATTTATTATTGTTTTAGTCTCTTTGAAAAAGAGAGGTTGTAGGTTGTATGATAGTTCCCCCTTTGAAAATATTTAATGTAAATATGAGAAGTATTTAAAAAAAAAATGGTCACTCCAGTATGGTTTTTTTTATTAGACACGAGCTGATCCAAAAATGGATGTCAACAAAATAATGATGGTGATACTGAGTACCTATATAAAATATAGAAAATACATTATAGATAATGCAAATGTCAATACAACTAAGAAAAAATCGGAAAAATAAATTAGCATAAAAAAGCGAGCAAAGGAGTGGTAAGTGAAAATCCATGACTGTTGGGTTTCCCAATACACCATATCTCCTGTATCTTCTTTCATTTAGAATATCAAAGGGAGTTTCTTTGTTCCTATTGTTTCCCCAAGCAAAAAGAGTGCTAAAGAGCCTAGAGATGCATTGTAATCCATATATTGCAAAAATGAAATACAAAGCAATCATTGAATGTTGGTTTTCCCATTTTAGTTTCTAGGGTAAATATTGTCTCTATGTGCAATACTTTCTTAGTATGTGTTTGTACTTATCTATTACTTTCCTTAGTCTATTTATTAAGAGAAGTGTTGTTAATGGCTATGAGTGAGCTATGGAAACTAATATTTGAGCTACAAGTAGCCCAAAAAAATAGTATTGCTACATATATCTTGTGTTTCCATAGCTAGGGAAGTTACAACAAATATAAGAGATCAAGGGACGAAATTAAACACTTGTTGCATTTATGTACGAGTTTCTAAATTTTGTTTTTAATTCTAAATTGTGGTTTCAAAAGTAATTGACACTTTCGGGTAAATTTAGTTTGTATCTCATTGCCTCCAAAAAATTCTCTTTTGCTTGAGGAAAATTTATGAGAGTCTTTGTAATACCCCCATTTGGACCCTTCAGATGTATTGGATTGCAATGTAAACATTGTATATATGTGATGTATGATTCCTAGTCTGGAGCTCAAGGCCAAGGCCCCGCTAGTGAATGTTAAGCTTTAAGAGGAAAGTATTTGATATTGTATTATCCATGTGCTAGTAAGCCATGGAAATTGTAAAAACATGTAAGTGATTATAATGCAAATAAGAATACCAAGGGGATGGCTATGGATGCAACTTAATGAGAGGGACTTAGCATCCACTAGGGAGCAATGAGGAGGTTGTGGGATTGAACCCTAGGCTTCCATATGTCACCTTCAGAACCCCGTTTGACAGTCCTAGCTATCATTTATTTCTGTTGCAAGGAGTTTGTCGAAGAAATAAGCTCATGAGAGTGATGGAGGATGGGCACCCCTGAAATTTTTATGGCAGGGTATGGGCTCGGTTGACTTGTCTCATAAGTCACCCTATCTGATGGGAATTTGTTTTCCCTTATCCCCATTCCATTGTAGAGGGGATAGGCATGAATTTTCATGGAGGACACAGCCCAGGAGTAGGAAGAAAACCAGAATTCGCAACTGGGGAATAAGCCACGTTTTGAAATGCCAAAATCGCCCATAAATTCATATGGACAGAGAAAATCCAATGGAGGATCCATAGAACCAAACCTTGGGGTAAAATTGAGAGGGTTAGATGCCCAAAAATCCATAGGAATACCGAGATTTGATACCCAAAATCCCAGTCGTGGGACAGAGCCATTCAACTGCAAGGTTGAGGAAGATCCAAGAGAGGATTGTAGTGGGAGAGAGACAAGGGGGTTCAGAATTCATGGTAGATTCAGTGAAGGATCATTTATCCATGGTTTGGAAGTCAGGACCAACCATACCTTCCCATGCCAGTGCTGAGGAAAGGGGCACCTGAGGGATTGTGTAGCAAATAAGGGGACCTTACTTAGGATGAGAGTGAAGGTGAGGGGGTTAATTGGACTGTCTGAAGCCAACTATATATGCCTGTAGTTCTATGGATGATATTATTGGCTTAGAAACCTCCTACCCTCTCTCCCCACTTGCTTGACAGAGCCAACTACGTGCTGGATGAACCTGATAGACTGTTCCTAAGGTTGTCAGTGGACCTGAATAGTTCCTCCTTAGTGGATACATAGCCCCAGCTCGGGGGTGGTCTCTGAGTGCTGAAAGAATACAGTATGGGTAGAGACATATGGTTGGGTTGGAATGTTGCAGTCCATAGCTAGTTGCTTGGATATTTTAGTAAAATGATAAGTGTTCTATTTTATTTATGTCATGTTCATTCTGTGTTCTAAATGTTTAATTGTTCATGTTTCATTCAATTATGTTTATTTGAGTATGCATATGCATCCATGTGTTTTTATGAATTTTTTCATTGAGGAATAGTGATAAGTCTTGTTGAGGCCCAGGAGGTTCAGAATGTTCAGTCATGACTTTCAGGGGGGGAATAGACACCACCCTGTTGTGTTCATGTTCTCTCTGAGGGTTTGTATTGATGGGAGGAGATATGGCAGAGTGGATCAGAGCTCTTTACACAGAGGTAAGAAGCCTTGCTGAAAATTGGGAAACACTTTGATTGTAATAATGACAAATTATAAGTCATTAGGTGTGGCAGAGAGTCACACCGTTTCATGGGGCTCGCCGAGAGATTTCCAACGATACCAAGTTTTCAAAAAATGGACTTAGGATGATGAAGTTATCAGCCTGAGAAGTTGGGTGGCAGTAACACGGGTATGGCCGACTTCTGATTTTCTGAACCCGCAGTGCGGATTGTGAATTTAGGAAGTCAGAGGTGGATTTAGGAAGTCAAAGGCGTGATTTCTTTGACAATCTGATTATAGATTTATCGTCATAGAGAATCTAATTTGGTCAGTAGAGTTGAATTTTCATTATCTAATTTGGTCAGTATATTTGACAAACCATATATGCTTCTAACTCTGTTCGTAAGTAGAGTTGAATTTTCATTATCTTCAAAATTTTCAATTAAATTTGCAAACTATTTCTAGCATTTTCCTAATTCTTTCTAAAATCATTGGAAAAATGACCAAATTTCTTACAATTAGAACATTGCACCTTTGATTTATCATTCCTTTGTGTCTAACTTTTGTTGCTATCCCCACTTAAGGTATGAGAGTTCTGCTAATATCTCTTTTGAGACTCAATTTCTTCCTTATGTTCAACATGAAAATTTGATATGTTACCTCTACCTATGCCTCTTGTTCTTCTTCTACCTTTTCTCATTGATACCTCCATTTAAATGCATTCCCAATGCTATCATCTTCATATCTATTCATTATTGATTCTTAAAACACCAAGGAACCTTGAAACTCATCTATTTGCATTTGACTAGTATCCTTAGCCTCTTTTATGTTTGCTACTACATGTTCAAATCTCTTTAGTAAGATTATGAGATATTTCTCAATTACTCCCTGATCTGGAGGTCTTCAGGATACACTCTTAGTTGATGTACAACATTAGTCACATAAATCATGAGTTAATGTATAGTACCAGACTCTTTATCTTTAGTCTCTCAAACTCTCTTCTGAGTGTCTGTAACTTGACATTCTTCACATTCATTGCTCCTTGATAGGTTGTCTCCAAGATGTCTGGTGTAGTATTAGAGTACATTGCTACTGATATTTTAGGAAAGATGATTTTATCCTGTCTATCGTCACATCAATCTACAAACATATCAATATTTTTTACATTGGCTTTTAGGCACATCATTCTATCGTACTATTGGAACATAGTGATATCGGGCTTACTGTATTATAGGGGTTGGCTTATTGCTTCATCTATACCTCATATTATCTGTTCATTGGAGCCTCAGAATTTCAAATCATCGAGATATCAAAACATATGTTCATCGAGATCTCTGATAATCAAAAAATGGAGATCTTAGAACATTTGCTAATCGGGATCTCAAATAATCAAAACACCGTCTATCGGAAAAACCTAAAAGTGGTATAAAAGCTCATCATATAATTTTGTTGATGAAGGATCTCTGATATGATCGAATAGGATTAGCACAGTGCGAACTTAAGTCGGTGGCATTAAACTGATTAGCTAAGAAAACTTAAACGTGGGGTATGTCGATCCATTTCCACTCCTCTGAACTGATTTGACAATGGCATTCATTCAAACTGATGCTGATCTAATCTTATTTGACGAAATGATAAATGCGGAGGTTGATGAAATATTTATAGAAAACCCTTTTGACGGGTGAGATAGATCCAAAAGTGTATAGAAAGGTTGCAATCCTGCTCTAATAAGTCTAGTGGACTCCAGCTAGGACACAAAAACAGATTTTTATGCCAAGAAAAATATTACAGTGGAAACTTTTGTGATCATTGCCAAAATGCATATGATTTTTTTAATAATACAAATGGCAAAGCTGCCCTTTTTTTTTTCTTCCTTTAGCTCCATATTCTACACTCTTCAAACTTTCTTTTCATGTTTACTCTCTTACTCATTCCCAATATCCTCTTACCTTCCTATGCTACTGTCACTATCAACCCTTAAGTTTATTTAACAAAATATCACTGTCATCCGAATACACAATTTCCCCCACTGTCAACTAGTAAATTATTTTCCAAAATCACTCAATCATCCAAATACACAATGCCCTAACTCCATTGACTGTTATTCCAGCTTCCATAATTTTTATCACACAATGCCCTTAGCTCCATTGACTTCTATTCAACTTTTTATCATTTTCATTTGTCTTAATTTGCACATAATCCTATCTCACGCACTATCGTAGTCATCTTCCTCAATGCCACTAATCTACTCAATTCTTTTTGCCACATCATCAACAAAAAGGAATTGGACCAATCAAATGGTTGAGTTTCGAGAGTATGGAAGATGAAAAATTCCAATTAAATGTAGGTCATCCTTGAACGCGAACTATCTATATTAGCTTGCGGGGTTTGAGTTTTGGTAAACGTCCATTAAAAATGCCGGGTAATCTCAACCCTTTAAAGGATGATACTTCTCGTAGGGAATTTATGTTTGAGGATACTTCGGGCTGATCACCACTATTCCACCTCATGTCCCCTCATAACCATCACATGTAACTGTATGAATTATGTCGTGCGTCATCCAAGATTTGCATATTTGAACGATTAATGTCCCATGCAGCCTTCAAATTTGAATACCCAAAGCCCATTTTACTCTTCCTATAAGGGCATAACAACTTTTTCAATGAAAAAAAAAAATTGCAAGTGGATAAAGAAAATGACCATGTAACATTCGCATTTTTACCCTTAGGGTTTATTGGATTCAATGTAAATATTGTATACATGCAATGTGTGTTTCCCTAGTGTGGAACTCAAGGCCAAGGCTCCACTAGAGGATGCTCATGTTTTATTTGACATTCTGATTATCCATGTGCTATTAAATCATGAAGTATTGTAAATGATGTAAATATTAAATATTCCAATAAAATACCAAGAAAACTGGCTATGAAGGAGAAGGCCTGTTCACGAAGTTGATGGGGTATGGAGCACCCATGCAATCAGTACGGCAGGGTATGGATATATTTTTTATTGTTCCTTAAGCCACTCTACCTCCTGGGAATTCGCTCACCCTAATTCCTATCGCATTGTTGACCAACAACCGAGAGTTATCATGCATTACAAAGCAGGAGTAAGATGTAAGAACCATAAAACTCATAAAACCTACTAAATAACAAAATAATATTAAATATGCACGCATATCTATGAACCAATACAAAAATCTGATAACATATAAATCTTATAAAATCCAGAAACAAAGAAGAACAACATGCATAGAAGATCTGACAAAGAAACTGGATCTAATCAATATTAACAGAAAATATGCTATGAAAATTAAGGAACCATACCTGGTTAGATGACCTAGCAGCTACCATTACTTTGACAACTCCAATAGAGCAAATAAAGGTGGGGGGACGACTCTCCACCCAACCAACCCCAAGCCAAACGCTGAGGCCCCCAAGCCCCCAACAATTAACCCTATGCCAGTGCTATCTTGCTTTGCTCTCCTCCAGAGCTCCTCTTCCAAGATGCCCAAAGACAAAAAAATACCCTTCTCTTCACTTCTTCTCCTCCTTTTATCCCCTCCTCCCAATTTCTTAATTTCTTATTTAATTTCATTCTTTATGCAAAATTTGTTTTCCATTACCTCTTTTTCATGTTTCTTTTGATTCTTTACCTTATATTATATTATATTAAATATTCCTTATATTCGTATATGAGGGTTGTTACATACTACCCCCTTCAAGAAACTTCGTCCTGAAGTTATAATATTCAAACAATAAATACAATACTTATTCAATCAATCAATCAAGTAAATACTAGAATATATAGTTAGCTAGTACTATTGTGAAGTTAAGAGATTTATATGTGTGGCCACCACATAGAAGTCTCCAAACCACACTAATACAATCAAACGCCCTAAGTTACAACATACTCTTAAGTAATTCCCTATGAGTCTAATATGAAACCATATCAACAATCCTGCATCATACATACATAAGCATTAGATAATTAATTAATAATTAATGACTGTGTGTTTGTTTACTTCCTCTTTCCTTACTCATGCTCTCCCTCAGAATCATACCATCCGATCAACCTCCCTACACCTCCCCTCCAACTCTGGATGGTCCTACTCGCCATGGCACGAGACCTCTACTGTAACCTGTCTGAGGATCATACAGTAGGCATCAGAAGTTCCTCGGGAAGTTACCACGGCATTGCCACCTTCCCAAATTTTGGTAATAATACGGCCTCATCGAATTCTAATTGGAATTAGGGCCTCATCAGTACTAGCCGGCATCTGGTTCCCGGTACCCCGATCCTGATACTCTCGGTACCCTTGATCCTGATATCAGGATCATTATATCCCAGTCATCTCGGAAGGCTAGCCTAAACATCCTCCACAACACCCTCAAGGCACTAGCCCCAGGCATCATAAGTCCTTCTACATAAACCTCCCTCCCAGTGAGTATGTCTCTAATTGTGGACTCTGGTCACATCAGAAGTTCAACGGGAAGTATCTGTGGCACTGCCACCTTCCCAACTTCTGGTAAAAAATTCAAGCGTTGTTGGCATAGAGTTAATTGTTGGACTTGTCCCCCAGCCCATAATATATTTATAGTAGCCATTCTCATTCATGGTTATGGGCTCCCACGAAATCATAGAATACTTAGCCTCATCAGGCTATTTGAGTGCATCACCTGGAACAATTGGCACTTGCCATAATGAATAATCATTAGGAACCATTTCTCAGTATAATAATATATCATGGATCAACCTTGCATCGTGTGCTAACAAGAATGTCTAGCCCCCAGTTCATATTGTATTGCATTACCTCATAAGCCATTGTAATGATAAGTCGTGCCAACTTTAACATATAATGCATTTAGGTGCTTTGTGCTACCGTTATAACATAACTGGTCATGATACTTTCATAATTTTACAAAGCATCTCATTAATATGTCATGATTAGTTGCCATATTTCAACATTAGTACTATCAACATGTAGTAAAGACCCACATAATCCATCATAATTTATCATCATATCAAACATGCATTCTGACAACCCACATATTCCATCATCATATCAAATATGCATTCTACGGGGCGCAATAAGGGTTAGCATGAAACGATAACATGTCATACCAAATATATATGATATAATTTATTATTCCTCACTAATACATGACAAAGCTATAAAATACCATATTAAACCACAACATGATTTCATACCATTTGTGTGTCAAATGTCATTTATCTCTAGACCCGATGATAAAGCTATCAAAATGCTAAATTATTATCATCACGAATCAATATCATTTTATGTTCCATGTGTCATCTATCTTATAAAGCATCCTAATGCCATGAAATAACATCAAGAAGTATCACATGCACAATCCAATCATTAAATTTCACATGAATAATGCATGACCATGAATCACATGTCTATAAGGCATCATTCTAAGAACAACGTGTAATAACACCATAACATATACCACATAACTTTCATTTCAAGATGCCAAAAAAACTAAAAACTATAAATTATCAATTGAGTATCAACAATCAGCACATCATGTACCTCATGTCCTATACATCTAGAAACCATAATAAACTTAATACCAACATGAAATATGAGTCATGAAAACGGAGTAGCAATCATGAAAAACTGAGCATCATCATGAAATATGCGATCTTTTTTTGAATGTTTCTAATTGTATACCCAATTGTTTGAGATTTGCCAAAGATTGATCCAAACTATGTATAAGAACTAGAAAATACTTTGACATTTTTAGAAAACCCCTAGTTTAGATTAATTTTGGTGCCATATTTTTAAACAACCCTTATATTCCATGCATACTCTGCAACTATGCATAGCTAACCAACAAAGAGAATATTGAGCTTATTCATAGATAATCATGAAAATGAAAGTTACACTTATCTCAAATGCACAAACTCTAGAAACTAGAAGGCAATTTCTAGGCCAAACAACTTATCCAAAATAGATATCTCTTAAAAATTAATAATCATACACTTCTATCTGTTATATAAGCCAACAAAGTTTCACCAAAAGACATATATGTATTTAATTATTTGATTATAAAATATGAAGTAATAATTGGGCCAACATGGGACCAACCCTTAATAAAGTCAAACATAGTTTCCTTAAATTCATTTTGGAGAAGTTTGATAAATTTCTCCAAACATCTCCTTAACTCATGGATGATTAAGGTTGATGTTTTTAAACCCTTCCTAATCCTTGACATAACCTTGAATTATTCAAATATCTTTGTTGTTATGGTCAAGTCTTTGTTCTATATTGATCATGTCTATTAAGAAGTATGTATAGATTTCATATGATGAAATGTTGTGGATCCTAGTTGTACTTGGAAGACACAAACAAGAGAAGAATATTTGAGGCCTCTTTAAAATTTATGGGTAGTTATTAAGTATGCATCATCTATATCCGTGTCCACCACCATATGGATTTGGGGAATCTCAGTTAATCTATATATGATTGTTATATTTAATTGAGACCTTGTTTCGTCAAAGGTAGATTGAAAATTCTAGTGCATTTAGATTATAATAGAAATTCATTGACCCATCGATGATAGTCCTAATATCAACCTAATACAAATAAGGGGAATTACTTAACTCTTCTCTTGCTACATTTTGTTTATATTTTTAAGAATGTGGAAATTGTTATATGTAGCATGGAAATACTAGAAAAGAGCATAGGATAGTTGCAATGAATGTGCACTAGAGATCATATTGGCAATGAATAAGTACATAAATACACCATCGGAGAGAGAGAAGCTGTAAGTGAATAATGAAGATGGCAGAGACAACATACACTGGCAGAAGATGGTAGAGACTTCATGGACGCGTTATGGAATCATTTCACAATAAAAAGAACCACAATGAAGATGACTGTAACCGCAACAGACTTCATGGACGTTTTACGGACAACCACTGTAAAAATCATGGGAGACTGGACAAGAGGCTCAGATCAGTGAACCGTGGCAAGCAAGAATATTCCAACGAAAGAATTCCTAACTGTAATGAGAGTCATGTGGCAAAGTCAGTTGGAGCGATTTGTTTCCGTTGTATTCGAACGAACTCAAGCATCAACACACCACCACCCAATGCATTACATCACACAAAAGGAATAAGGAACAATAGATGGAAAATATGAGAAGACCATTCAACTTGGAAATAAATTGTATAGGTACCACGTTGCAATTGATCTTAACTAATTAAAGTCTGGTAGCTAAAGCATAACTAATTAAAGCATGGTTGTGCTAGTTTATGACCTGTTTACATCCATCCTTGATTTGATAATTAGCTGATATACCTTCATTTGGAAAACTAGAGCTAACAACACCCACAGTAGTAAAATTTGAACAAATCACATAAGCGAAGAGGTCTGGGTTAGGACAAGCGAGTAGCTGAGTGTTGTTACATTAGCTGAAGTTAACCATATGCCATTTATTGTCCCTGAGATGGATATGGGATGGGTATGTGTGGGTATGTAGAATGAATACATTTTCCAGATTTAGTGGTATAATGCTCACTACAGAATTAATTATTCTGTAACGCTCACTTATGTTGGTTGAAATGTCTCATAGCAGACAGAAGCTCATTCAGGAAGACAATAATCACATGCTATCCTCCTTCACATGTCGTTATGGATTTTATTTCTTCTACTCTTTTTTCACCGCCACGTATCATCTCCACCACCTCCCAAAGCACTCATACCAAAACTGAGGTTTACCCGGCTGACATCCATTAGTCACCATAATGCTCAACGCAGATAACAGTCTCACACGCCTACCAATATGAAGAGTTGAATTTTTTTTGTACGTAATGTGTGTCGAATATTCTACTACATGCAAAACTAAAGGTATCCATGTGCTAAAGAACCAAGACAAGCATCCAAAGGAGCTCACAGGAGGTATAAGTGCACAAGTACTAAAACAAACGCTAAAGGCAAGCAAATTTCAAAACATCCAACTGTCAAGTCAATCATCAAGCATATAAGCTTATTAAAAGAGAGTCCGCCTAGCTAGTATGATCGAGCATGCACATCTCAATGTGGTTTTAATATCAGAGTGTGAGAGCTTGAGCAATATCGAAATATAAAAATGATGGCACTAGAAATTAAAGACATGGGTGCATAAAGATAAACAATGGATCTTTATTGTAACTAAACACAAGTGATGATCGTTCTAGTGGTTTGCATGTAGAAAGTATATTGATGGAGATCATGTGGCATTGAAAGAATCCTTTCTAGATTTAGTGGATTAGATTTAGGGTTTATGCTATCATTTTTAGCTAACAATACAGACTACATTTAGGGTTTCTACTATCATTTTTTAGCTAACCCTTTACCACACGAAAATGACCGAAAGATTTCCCAACAATAGTGAAAAATTATTTGTGATGAACCTTCAATAATTAATTAATGCAAATATGTGAGATATAAGAAACAATAGAACTCAGAATCACTTTTATATTGATCACGGGCCACTTCAAGGGGGCAACCTCCTTTGAGCAAGCTCAATACAATTAACTTCATGGTTCCTTCATAGGCCTCAACACACACTAATATACTAAGTCTAGGTGCCAATACCATGGGTCAATACTATGTGTCAATACAAACCATGGGCTAAGTCTAGGCACCAATACTATGAGTCAAAACCATGGGACATATAATACTATGGGACGACTTACAAAGCATATGCATCCAATACTATGGGTCAATACTATGGGATAATATAAACTATGGATCAACAAATACTATGGGACGAATTACAAAGCATATGCGTCCAACAACAATATACTAACAAAGTAAAGACATGGGTTCCTAACATCCCCTCTCCCTTAGAAAAAGCTTTGTCCTCAAAGCTTTAGATGTGGAAAGTGATGCAGAATCTGAAGGAGTGGGTCCCTTGTAGCATCCTCGGGTTGCATTCTGAGCCACTTGCGCCTTTGGAGTTTCAAGGAGGATTGCATGGAAGGCTGTAGATGAAGAAGAACCATATCAACGATGTGAAAAGTGCGCTCAGAACGATGCTGATCGGCTTGTTGTTTCAGTCGAATTCTTGCCATGTGAAAATTGTCCTGCAGAATGAGAAGAAGCTGATCACGGTTTCAAAGAATTGAGTCAATTGGCTGAACTGGGGAGCTGCTGAAGGTGTATGGAAGAAGAACTGGTGGTTCCTGTCTAGAGACTACTTCATATGGTGTTCTTTGAGATGTGTTACTATACCACTGGAGCGCTTCTAGGAAATCCATAGAAATAGTTGACCAAATCTGTGGAGGGATGGGCAAGGGTTCGAGCAGTCCCGAAAGGAGGGTCGTTTCACCCTTGTTGACCTGGAAAGTATCACAGTCAACCACCATCCGTTGAATTGTCCTTTTGAGTCCCTGCCAAAAGAAGTTACATTGTTCCTGGTCATACGTTGTGAGGAACCTAGAGTGCCCTACTGATGAAGAAGCATGGAGTTCATAGAAGAGATAGCCCCGTTGAACAGATTTCAACCAATTTGGAACAAGCAGAGAAATAGCTGTAAGAGAAAATGGGTCATCAAATGTGCGAGGAGGAGCATCTTCCACCATATTGTCCTTACCCTTCTGGTAAATGGTCGCATAGTCATAACCCATGAGTTGGGTAACCCATTTCAGGTGTGTTGGGGAGGAGATTCGTTGTTCCACGAAAGTTTCCAGACTTTGGAGATCAGTCTTGGTGCAGAAATAATTCCCCAATAGGGATGGCTGCCACTTCTATACTGTATTCAAAATAGTCATCATTTCCTGTTGAGAGGTAGATGCGGCTAAATTATTATAGGAAAGGTATCTTGAAGGAAACAAGCTCATTGGTTCAGTAAAGACACCTGCATATCTATCCAAGGAAGTAGTGGAGACTGTTGATGGGTGCATCTGAATGCAATGGAGCTGAGCGATGACACCATGTGAATTCTTCTTAAGTATTTTTTCCAGGCGATGTGAACTGATGATGCAAAGAGACCCTGGTTGTAAGCCCATAAATTTGTGTTCTGCCCCATTGACTGAAAACTGCATCCAAAGTTCAGCAAAATCCCATAAGATGGGTTCAAGTGTGCGTAACCATTGAACGCCCAAAACCACATCACATCCACCTAAGGACAAGGAAAACATCTGAGAGCACAGGTTATAATATTCCATACAGATACGCACATTGTGACACTTCCGCTTACAAGGTAAGGTGCCCCCATTGGCAACCATGACTTCAAAGTTGGAGCAAGGACAGACAAAACAATTAGCCTGTTTGGTAATATGAGGATCAATGAAGTTATGAGTGCTACCAGAATCAATGAGTATGGTAAGAGGAAGCTTCTTGAAGTATCCCCTGACTCGCATTGTTTGTGGGGTGGTGACACCAGTTACAGCATGGAGAGAGATCTCGGGTGGGTCGTCCTGAGATGGGGTGTCAACAGGCGGGTGTTGAATGTCGACCTAATCATCCACTGTATCTGGAGCTTCTTCATCAAGTTCTGAGGCAGCCGGAGAATCCACATCCAAGAGATAGAGCTTTTGTTGAACACATCTATGTCCCCGAGTGAATTTCTCATCACAATTATAACAAATCCCTTTTCTCGACGTGCCTGCATCTCTGTTTCAGACAATTGCTTGATAGGAGTTGGTTGAGGAGCAGGCGTGATGGGAGGTCGTTGGGAACCCATATTTTGAAGGGAACACAGGTGGGTTTGGAGCATTGTTGAGCTGCGATCTTGTCCTCAGCCAGCTTAGCCAACCCTAGGACTTCCATCATTGTATTGGGACAAAACATTTTGACCTCTGAGCAGATTTCATCCTTGAGACCACTGATAAAACAACTCTTGTAGAATTCATCAGACAATCCTTCTGTGCGATTGGCTAGTTTCTCAAATTCCATCTGATACTCTCTCACTGTGCCAGTTTGGTGAAGTTTAGTGAGTGCTCCTATGAAGTCGTCAAAAGCACTAGGACCAAATCGTGGCAAAAGGAGTTGGCAAAAATCTGTCCAGTTTGGCTCAGGATGAGCTTCGATGTACCAACGGTACCATTGAAGGGCTTCCTGTTCCAAATGAAAGGATGCAAGTGGAACTTTCTGGACATCAAAAGTATTATGCAGACTGAAATATTGTTCTGCTCTGTATATCCATCCAATCGGATCAGTACCATTGAAGCGAGGAAAATCAAGCTTCGGCCCACAAAAATTGCTGGAAGAAGAGAACTTGGTGGTTGCAAACGATTCTGGCTGTCGGTTATTGTTCATGGCTAAATGCTGAAGATGGAGGCTGAGAAATTTTTCATCCAAATCTTGGAGTTTGGTTTGGATGGCTGCAAATGCTTCCTCCATGGTGTGTGCTCCTACATGAGTGACAACCATAACCAAGGTTTTTCTTTTTTCTTTTTTGGAATGGGTAGAAAAACACAAACAGAAGTTGATTTAGTAAAGGGAAATTTGGATTGGGGAAAAAATATGATGCGTAATTGGGGTTTGACTAGATTTTGGACATTGTCGAAAGGACAGGAAAGCAGAAAAGGGGTATTTCAGAAGCAGGGTGAAAGAATGAGAAAATTTGGCAGCGAGGGACAAAGAAGGAGAATTAGAAAATGAACTCTGTGGGAAAATTTGAAGGTGATTGGGTGAAATTTGAGGAAGTTATGGAAAACCCTAAAATAGACAAATGTGGGATTTCGGGCTTTAGGAAGTGGAATTGGGGATAGGGTCCTTAGGAATGAAATATGCAGAATGGGATTACACGAGTTCCCGGGAATTTTCAAGGGAAACGGATTGAAAACAAGGGAGATATGGAGAAAAAACTGAATTTTTTACTTTTTTTTTCTCAGAATGGAGCGGCTACGGCTCGGAAGGGATCTGAAACAGATAGATCTGCAACGGCCCGGAAGTGAGCGGAAATAGATGGATCTAAAATGGAACCGAATGGATTGAAAATGGCTAGATCTGGAATGGATTTCAGCATGGATCTGAACGGCTAGATCTGAAACGGCGCAGCAGTGATCGACAATAGTTCAGCTAAAAATATATATGGACCCTAGGTATGTGCGGCTTTCTAACAGTTCAGGGGTTTCACTCGGCCACCAATGCTGTCTGACGGCTTGCGTATTGGGGAAGTACCCCTCACTCCACGGCTCAGGTAAAACTGATAACCACTTTGCCACAAACGACAGCTCTTGGTTTACCTCACGGGTGGGAACTAGTCAATCAGGTAGGGGTCATTGCCCTTTTCACTGGTAGGTCCTCTCAATGGGCCAGCTACTTCGGGGTTCCTGTGGTACTCCTCACAATGATTTTTAGGGCTTATGTCCAAGTACTTCCGACAGTTAAGCGGATAGGGATTATTCCCAAATCCGAACCTGCAATAGATGCAAAAAAAAATTTGGCAGAAATTTCACCCAGCAAGCCTAAGAAAGTGCTCTGATACCAGATGTGATGAACCTGCAATAATCAATTAATGCAAATATACGAGATATCAGAAACAATAGAACTCATAATCACTTTTATATTGATCACGGGCCACTTCGAGGGGGCAACCTCCTTTGAGCAAGCTCAATACAATTAACTTCACGATGCCTTCATAGGCCTCAACACACACTTATATACTAAGTCTAGGCACCAATACCATGGGTCAATACTATGTGTCAATACAAACCATGGGCTAAGTCTAGGAGCCAATACTATGAGTCAAAACCATGGGACATATAATACTATGGGACGACTTACAAAGCATATGCATCCAATACTATGGGTCAATACTATGGGCTAATATAAACTATGGATCAACAAATACTACGGGATGACTTACAAAGCATATGCATCCAACAACAATATACTAACAAAGTAAAGACATGGGTTCCTAACATTATTCATAAGGAAAACGTGGGTTACTTGTCGATTTGGCTTTCAAAAGAAAGGTGGATAGGGTAAAGATTTGAATTTTTAGCCTACAGAATAAATTCATGAGGGTTTCAAGACATGTCTAGGTTGAAATTTTGACAAAGATGACAACGTTTTAGATCAAAATCGCAATGGATACCTCGATTAAGCAACTGAGGGTTTAATTGTTGCACTGAAATAAAATCGCCCAAATGATAAAATCACTCCCCACTACAAAACATAGATGGTTAAACTTGATTTCACATTTATTTTGAGGGCACTTGGATGGGTACATATTCATTTCCCTGTGTTTACCAATATATTTTATATTAACTCAGGTAGATAATTTTCACCACAAGAGTCTATGTGTCCCAGAAATGTTAAGCCTTCCATTCCACGTTCATTCTGCCATTCCCTGTACTTGTTTTAAGTGCAAGTAAACAAGGCATAAACTTGATCATATTAATCTTAAACTGTAGTGGTGTACTTTAAATTCGTTGATAGGCACTTCAGCTCTTTCAACGCGAACCCATCGTCTCATTGTATACTCCACCATTCTAACTCCATGATTGAACCTAATTCCAATTGGTCACCTCGACTTACTCCCATCATATCTGAGGCGCCATACTTCTTCTGCTTAGCTCTACAAAACTCTTCAAGAGTTGGTGCACAAACACCCTCTGCATCAACACATTCTCATATCTGGCCTAAATATTGTACCCAGATCACAAACCTCAACTTTGCCTACAAAACTCAACCTACCATGTCCACTGTGTTGTGTCTCCTTCTTACCCAACATCTCCAGTCAATCTAATCCGTGAACATCACCAGAGCCCGATCCGCATTTGTTGAGGATGGATCAAGCTTTGCAGAGGTCTCTACCTCAAGTAATCGAAGGTTGGGTTTGACTATTTCCTAGATCCTATTATAGGTTTTGTCATTTTGCAATGCCAAGGATTTTTGATATATAAAAAAAAAAACAAGACAGGTGCCCATGATCGTGAGCATAGCTACATTGGAAAGGGACATTTTCATATAGTCTAGAATTTGGCTCCTACTGGGACCGTCCCATTTAAAAACAAATTCCTCTAGTATCTGCTCGAGATAGAGGCGTTAACTAAGCCTGATCGATTTAGGGTTTCCTGGGGAATAAACTAGATAGAAACCAGCTTATCACTGACCAATCTTAAAATGTTTTGATTGAAAAAGTAGATTCTAAGACCAAGGAGCAGAAACCAAAGGAAAAGCTATCCCTTAGCATCTATTGAATTAGAGGGATCACGCATTATGTAACGTATTTACCTGGGGTTTTCCTATTTCAGACATCAAATGCAAGACCTTTCTGCAGTAAACAATTGAAGGAAAAGGATAGAGGTTGCAGAGTCTTTTCTCAACTAACAAAAGTAATGACAGTTGCAAAAGAAAGTGGTTGCTGCCATTTTAAACAGTGAGCAGATCAAAATTTCTAGCAATAATCAAAAGAAATGGCTGAGATCGCAAAGGTCACACTCTCTATAACAAATATACAAACAATAAAATAAATAGTAAAAAGATACGGGAGTATTCTCAGTAAAAATAGTATATGCATTTTGAGCAACACAGGGACTATTCTTTCCATCCACTAATACAACATCATCATCTTCATTGTTCCGGTCACAATTAAAGAGCGAGCAACCTCATATTGTTAAGGTATCCATTGAAATTTCAAAGAAGGCTATTGTGCGTTACAACATTGGCACCAACAAAGATTCACAACATCTGGCAGACATTACAGTGGTAGGGAATTACCACAACTAAAAATGACAGCACTCCAACAACGTGGGATGCTCGTTACAAAGACACGAATCAAAGGTGAAAAACACACAACACTCCAACATTTGAGAGAAAGACGTTGGAAGAAAAACCCTAATAGTGGGAAACAATTAGAAGGCAAACCAAAAGATCACGAGTAAAACACCATTAATAGAGGGTCAATATTAAGAAACAACACCACTGCCAAATGAAGGAAACGGTTACCCACATAGGATTTTTCATAGGAGACTAATAATGATAAATGAAAATGCTAGCCTATGTGATTATGTAACAAGCGCAATACTTATGCCCATTTGTCAAATTCAAAGGTCAGAGAAAATCGAAATCAAACACACAACAACTGAAGTGAAAGCAAGAACTGTATATTGGCAATTTCAAAGCATTGCCCAAATTATAAAACACCATTTGAGAAAAATGAAGGGTATATGCAATATGCATATCACATGCAAGTGTAGATTCGTTTTTTAAAGGTTAGGTTAAAATAATGTGGCGGAGGTTCTTTTCACGAGGTCCTTACCATTATAATGATGGTATGCGTGTGCTCTAGGGGAGTGAGGGAATATCTCTAGAGGTCTCGAATGGGGTAGAGTGTTCAAATCTCACGGACAAATTCTGCTATGAAACACAGTTAAACTTCAACGAGGAATTTATATGTTTTGGTGGAGTTAGATGCAACTGTGGCATCCAGAACATACATACTTTC
This sequence comes from Larix kaempferi, assembly GCA_027924585.1. Lineage (NCBI taxonomy): Eukaryota > Viridiplantae > Streptophyta > Pinopsida > Pinales > Pinaceae > Larix > Larix kaempferi. The sequence continues at coordinate 13,564,438 of BSBM01000101.1, read as the reverse complement.
AACTCAGGATGAAAGAGGCATTGGTCTAGCCTGTGTTCTTCTATTATATTCTTCAGGAATTTCTTGTTCTTCTTCATAAGAGGATCGGATATTGAGATACGTGGATTACAGTGACTCCCTTCTCTCATTGTAGAAGTTCTTTCTGCCTCAGATCCTTACTTTTGCATTGTTTTAATGGGTATGTTTCTTTCAATGGATCAACCATGTAGTGGCATGAATTTTTCATTCACAAATAATTTCAATTGCAATCAGTCCTCCATGAGCCATGGGTGTAGCCTAAGTAAGGCTCCTATTGTGCCTGGAGATCTGGGTTCAAATCCCAGCACCCATTTTAACCTGATTTTATTCTTAGTCTTTAAATTTTACAAAGATTTAGGTTTTTTTTTTTGTAAATTACCCATTTCTAGGTCTCAACTCAATTTTTTCCTTTGTACAAGCTAGCAGATTTAACATGCAGACCTGCAGATACTAGAAGAGTTCTAGATTTGACATAAGCACTAGATCTGAAGGTACATCCATAGATTTTACCAGTTTTAGCCACTATAACATTTCACCTTATTAATTAAGATTAGCTCGGAAAATCCCATAGGTTCTCAGGGTTTGAACTTTGCTCTGATACCAAATGTAAGAACCATAAAACTCATAAAACCTACTAAATAACAAAATAATATTAAATATGCATGCAAATCTATGAACCAATACAAGAATATGATAACATATAAAATCTTATAAAATCCAGAAACAAACAAGAACAACATGCATAGAAAATCTGACAAAGAAAGTGGATCTAATCAATATTAACAGAAAATACATTGTGAAAATTAAGGAACCATACCTTGTTAGATGACCTAGCAGCTACCATTACCTTGACAGCTCCAATAGAGCAACTGAAGGTGGGGGGATGACTCTCCACCCAACCAACCCCTAGCCAAAGGCTGAGGCCCCCGAGCCCCCAATAATTAACCCTATTTCAGTGCTATCTTGCTTTCCTCTCCTCTATAGCTCCTCTTCCAAGATGCCCAAAGACTAAAAAAGACCCTTCTCTTCACTTCTTCTCCTCCTTTTATCCCCTCCTTCTCGCAATTTCATAATTTCTTATTTAATTTCATTCTTTATGCAAAATTTGTTTTCCATTACTTCTTTTTCATGTTTCTTTTGATTCTTTACCTTATATGATATTACATTATATTTATTATATTAAATATTCCCTATATTCGTATACGAGGGTTGTTACATAAGAAGATAAGAGAATAAAATCGTGATTCTGTGTAAGCACGAATTTGCAGAGTTGAAAGGACATAAAAACACTGCGTAGGAAGTAAATAGTTGGGCATATCCATGGATCAAACCCTGGAGATAAATTATAGAGCACGAGCAGCTTAGAAAACCCGTGAGAATACCTGGATCTGATAGTAGAAGAATGGGTTGCAGGACGGAGCTTCGGCCGTAACCCTGAGAAGATTCCAACTAGAATAACAAAGAAGATGATTAGATAGAGGTTGGATTTGCTTGATAAATCCAGTGAAGGCTAAAGTCTCATGAAAGCAGTAGTTTTGACCTTTCTATGCCCACCCTGAAGAGCACTAGAGGGAAGGGGCCCTGAGGGAGTGTGCAGCAGAGAAGGGGGCCTTCCTTAAGTTGGATGAGGTGAATATTGTGGGTTTCATGTTTTCTGAGTAGTTTGAGATGAATATATCTCTGTGGTTGAGATCACTAGCTTAGAAACATCCTCCATGTTCCCTTACATGCTTGATAAACCCAACTGTATGTTGTCTTAGCATTAGGGTGGAGCCTTGACGAGGAGAGAGCCTATTTATCCCTCCTTGGTGGATACACATCCCACCTCGGGGGTGGTCTCTTAGCTGAAAGAGTATAGGATGGACAAATACCTATGGTTGGGTGGTATGTTGCTCTCACTTAGCCAGTTTCTTGGAAAATTCCATTTAAAGATAAGTGCTTTATGTGGTATTAAATTATGCTAGTTTTTCTATGTTATGTCTACTTGTTAAGTTCAAGTTATTTGAATGAATGATTGCATGAAATTGACTAGTATGAAGACTATGTATAGCCCTGAGTACGAGGCTGAGTTCATGTTTGAATAATTCACCATTTGCTTGGGCTTAATATGATTCTAACCTTGCAGGTTGTAGATGCATTGATTAGTTTGGTGTCATTATAGGTGTTTTATTATGCATTGCAAACACTATTAGATGGACTGCATGGCATCACCTGGACTTGGGGAAGGAATTAGATAGCCCTGTTTTGTTTGTTGACCTCTCTATGGGTTAGGTGAAAGGGAAGTCATGGCAGAAGGTAGTTAGAACTCCTTATAGAAGCTTAAAGGGGCATTGAGGGAGTTTAGGAAAGACTTCAATTGGAAATATGGAAAATCTAGAGTACTCAAATGTGGTAGGGGATCACACAAGTGTATAGATATCTCTATGAGATTTCAAATGCTAACGAACTTGTCCATATTGGTCCAAGGATGAAGAATTTATTGGACTGGGAAGTTGGCTGTAATAGGGCATGTCCAGCTCCCAACTTTCCGCATCCGCTGTGCGGAATGGGTAATTCGAGGGCACATTTTTCTCCAACGCCAGGCACTTTTCAGCGAAACGGTGGAGCTGGCGTTTTAAAATTTTGACTCCAACGTCATGGATGCTAAGTGCGGAAGTCAGAGGCTCGTTTTCATTGAAATGTTGGAGTTGGCGTTCCAAATTTTTGAGTCCCGCATCGTTGATGCAGAGTGCGGAATTTGGAGGCGCGTTTTCGTCTAAATGATGAGTTGGTGTTCTCACTTTCCAACTACTGCATTGCAGACTGCGGAATTAGGAAGAGGAGATCTACGAAGTTGGATTATTGGTGCTCCGACTTTATGAGTCCCACATCATGGATTACGGAACTGCGGAAGCCGAAGAGGTGTTTTCGACACCGGGTAATTGGTGCTTTGACTTTCTGAGTCCTACATCACCGATTGAGGAATTGTAGAAGTCGAACAGGTGTTTTCGACACCGAGTAATTGGTACTCTGACGTTCCGAGTCCCGCATCGCAGATTGCAGAACTGTGGAAATCCGAGAGGTGTTTTCAATGCTGCGTATTTTGGAGATCCGATTTCTGACTTCCGACTTGCGGTTGCGGATTGCTACTTGTGGATTGCGGAGTTGTGGACCAAATATAATTGCAGCTGCATGTAAAAACAAAGAGAATTGTTAAAAAAAAAATGTATCAGGTTGTCTCCCATCACCTCGGAAGGGTACCAAGGAGACTAGGGACATGAAAAATGGTATTAGAGCCCAAGTTGTAGCACTGGTGCTACTTGGGCCGAAGCATGATTGCCTTTATAAGCAGAAGAATTCTCATGTCATGAATTTGATAAACATTAATTAGTATTGTTGTTGTTCGAATGAGTAGTTTCCATCTTTGTATGGATATTTTATGTTTCATATGGATTCTTATGATGTCTAATAAATGTCTCTGTAATGCACAGTTTTGGCAGCTATAATAGTTGAATCATACAACAGAGGAAGCATACAGGGAAAGCAAGAAAATATTGACCATAAATGATGCCCAAGACCCTTATGAGCAGGAGGAAGATGTTCTGGGAGAGAATGTGTAAGAAGCACATATTGAAATAGAATCCAATGGGAGAAGGGAGAAAATAACTCCACCGAACTTAGTTGAAACCATGGTGAACTTCAATGAGATATTGATGAAGGCTCAAGAAGAGAAGCACCAGCTCAATGCTGCCATCTTGTGAAGCCTCACCTATATGCATCAGAGGGTAAATACTTGGTCTAACCCAAGCAATGTGTGAAAATCCCCACAACAGATCTAAGAGATGATGTATACCTCACAAGAGTAACTATGATTAAGCAGGAAGATAGAAGAAGAGTGGTCATTGCAGTGTAATGAGCAATAGAATAATAATATAGTAGAACTCAGATAGAAGCAAAAATACTTCACACACCCTAATTAATTAATCACAATATGGAAAATAAGTAGTACAATACATGAGGATTCGAATGCCAAGGTGGAAATTCGAATTAGCGTTCATGGAGGGATAAAAAGATCACTGGAGTGTCATCGGAGCACAACTAGTAGTCTATCTCATCATCGGTGGAGTCATCAATGCACAAGTAACTATCAACCGTCAGTCAAACTGAGTCTAACTGAGTGTGGTAGGTGTAACTGAATGTAACTGGCACATGGAGACACTAACTAAATGAAGGAGGCTCAGTAGAGGGCGCATGAGGAGCTAACTGGAGTCAGAACAGGTAGTCATGTCTCATCGGAGGTCAATCAAAGTGATAACAACAGTGAGGAGTCAGTCTGGCCTCAAATCAAGGAAAGATTGGTGGATAACTGAAGTAAACAGGATTGGTAGGTGAGAAAGGCACCCTTCACATGCATTATGTGAAAGGAGGGCACATGATAGGCTAGGAGGGATGAAACTGAATGGAAGGAAGCTCTGGGGGATAGCTAAATGATGGCTAGGTGCTGGGACTGATGACTGGAATGCATGCAAACCCTAAAAGTGCATGCATGTCTGAAAATGTAAATGATCAAAATATTGGTGGGACTAGGATGGAGTATAGGAATATCCTAATACCCCCCCTTAATACATCCTGGGCCCTGGTAACTAAGACCAAAAGTCACCCAATACAATGAATAATAACAGTCAATAAACCAAGGAAGTGCGGAAAAATTCATGGGAAAAATACCCCCCCCTCAAAATAGAATGTAAGGCACACATAAAAAATAAATGCTCCAAACTCAAGTAGGTGTGATGCTTGGTCATATGTCTAGAGGTATCTTCTTCTTGGGAAGAAGTGGATCATGCTCAAAAAGCATGTGCTTGTACTTGCTCCTCAGATCGAATGTGATGAGAACAAATCCAAAGGTATGAGGATGATCCTTGAACCTGTGATTCGAATCAGCTGAGGTAGGATCAAATCTATGAATGTGCAGATAGTCTTTTGTCTTCTCCTTCGAACCATCATGGGTGAGATTATGCCAAAAAGAACCATCAAATAATAAAGATTTCTTGGAATCCAAATGATATCCAAGACTTGAATCATGGTTGTTTAAGATCTCCTTTGAACCATTTGAAGTGAGATCTAAACCAGTAAGTGCATGAGAAATTTTCTCAAGCGAATGGAAATGGCCATTATCTTCAATAAACTTCTGAGAACATGAAAGAATGTTCTTACAGTAGTAAATGAGAGGTGATTTCTTGGAATCCAAATCAGATCCAAGGCTTGAATCATGGTTTCTTGAGATCTCCTTTGAACCATAAGAGGTGAGATCAAAAGCAGTAGATGCATGAGAAATTATCCCAAGTGAATGGCAATGGTTTCTTGAGATCTCCTTTGAACCAACAGAGGTGAGATCAAAACCATGACATGCATGAGAAATTATCCCAAGCAAATGGAAATGGCCATATTCTTCAATAAGCTTCTGAAAGCATGGAATAATGATCATGTAGTAGTAAATAAGAGGTGATTGCTTGAGGAGAGCAAATGCATTACATCCAATATTTGATTTTACCTCTGAAATAATCATGTGATCATGATGCAAACCAACAGACTCTGGTGAAAGAGAGGATTTAGGACCTTCTGCAATATCTAGAGTGTGAGATGGCAAAGAAAGAGAAGAAATTTGGAGCATGAGTGTAGAATCTGCAAGTTCTTCTTCTTTGTGGACAACTTCAATATGAGATCTGTTTGATACTAGTTCATGATCAATGAGATCATCAAGGAGGGTGAATGCATCAATTTGCTTGCTCTTGAAGGGGTTTGGACCAATTCCTTCATTCTGTCTGCCAAATATTACATCTAGGTGAGCCCATAGCTCTTTTGGTGATGAAAAATCAGGAAGTTCATATAACATCCATTCATGCATAGCAAACATCATGGCTGCAATAGTTCTTCCACCTTCATCTAACCAGTCATTCTTTTCTTCAGATGATTCAAACACTCTTTCAAAACAATGATCAAAGAGACCATTTTTCTTCAAATGTGCTATCATTAGTGGTTTCCATTCATCATAGTTGAGTGGAGAAAGAGGAGGGATTTCTTTTGAATTCATTGAAGCTATAGAAGACCTGCAAAAACAATAGAGAATATTTGCAACTGCTATTGCTGCAAAAATGCAGAAACTGCTACAACTGTTTTACTCGAAATCTTGGTAATAACCTGCAAAAAACTCTCAAGAATGGAGATAAACAATACTCTCAACATGCTCTGATACCATGTGAAAATCCTCACAACAGATCTAAGAGATGATGTATACCTTACAAGAGTAATTATGATTAAGCAAGAAGATAGAAGAAGAGTGGTCAATGCAGTGTAATGAGCAACATAATAATAATACAATAGAACTCGAATAGAAGCAAAAATACTTCACACACCCTAATTAATTAATCACAATATGGACAATAAGTAGTACAATGCATGAGGATTCGAATGCCAAGGTCGCAATTCGAATTAGCATTCATGGAGTGATCAAAATATCACTGGAGTGTCATCAGAGCACAACTAGCAGTCTATCTCATCATCGATGGAGTCATCAATGCACAAGTAACTGTCAACCGTCAGTCAAACTGAGTCTAACTGAGTGTGGTAGGTGTAACTGAATGTAACTGGCACATGGAGACACTAACTGAATGAAGGAGGTTTAGTGGAGGGTGCATGAGGAGCTAAATGGAGTCAGAAAAGGTAGTCATGTCTCATCGGAGGTCAATCAGAGTGATAATAGCAGTGAGGAGTCAGTCTGGCCTCAAATCAAGGAAAGACTGGTGGATAACTGAAGTAAACTGGACTGGTAGGTGAGAAAGGTTCCCTTCGCATGCAGTAGGTGAAAGGAGGGCACATGACAGGCTAGGAGGGATGAAACTGAGTGGAACGAAGCTCTAGGGGCTAGCTAACTGAGGGCTAGGTGTTGGGACTGATGACTGGAATGCATGCAAACCCTAAATGATGCATGTAAACCCTAAAAGTGCATGCATGACTAAAAATGTAAATGATCAAAATACTGGTGGGACTAGGATGGAGTATAGGAATATCCTAACACAATGTGGGCAGAGAAGGAAGAGATGCATGTAGTCACTCTAGGGGTTGTCCTAGGAAGAGGAATCCACGCCCTAGAAGGAGTTATGTGAGAAAGAAACACAGAAAACCCTCTCCAAGATCTCTTTCCAGTAGGTCATGCGACTTCAGAGACTATCAAAGAAGTCCGATGCGTACTTCCAATAGGTTTGAAGGAAGAAAGAAATTTAGAGGGATCCCACAGGGAAAATTTAGGAAGGAAATGCCTCCCACATTTGATGGAGAAATCAAGATAGGTCAAGAGGCATAGGCATGGCTTCTTAGAATGAAGAAGTATTTCAGAATGCATGATTATTCAGAGCTTTAATTTGGTGGGAGCACCTCATGCAAGTGAAGATGATCAATGAAAGGAGGATCAACTAAGAGCGGTTTAAAAGGTATCTCAAGGAGAAATACTTATCAGCTAGGTATTATGATAACAAGAGGAAGGAGTTCAATGAACTCAGGTTGGGACAAAATTCCATGGAAGAGCATGTGCACAAGCTTTTGGAGTTGTTGAGGTATGTAGATTACATCAAGTATGAAAGGGTAAATATCCAATGTTTCCTTGGTAGTATACCTCAAAATTTCAGAGATATGATTTAGTTTTTCAATCCACAATGTCTGGATGAAGCCATTAGGATGGTAAAGCATTGCTATGAGTAGAGCAAGGGGAAATCATAGGTTCAAACAACATGGAAAGGAAATCCCAGAGGGAGAATTGAAAAAAAAATGGATTCAGACCACCGCTCAGAAATCATCCCATAAATTTTCCATAGGGGCATCAAGCAAGAAGTGGAAACAAACCAACAATAGAAACATAAAGAGCACCAAAAGGACCACTTCAATGTTGGCGATGTGGAGGAAACCATGTGATTAGAGACTGTCTGCATTGGAGGGAGAATCCCAGAAGTTTGCACAAATTAGAAGAGGCAAACATAGTGGAATATATGGCAAGGGAAACACCTTGAATTTATGCAGCATTCGATGATCATCAAGAAGACCACCAATCAACAATCATGGAAGTTGAAGGTAAGATTGCTAAGCAATCTATTTTTGTTTTGATTGATCCAGGATCTATTCACAGTTATGTATCTCCTAAGGTGGTTGAATGTTGTTCTCTTATTAAATTAAATCATAGTAAGTATTTTCTAGTTCAATTAGCCACAGGGAACAAGAGAAAGGTGAGTGAAGTAGGGATGGAGTGCCCCATAGAATTGAATGGAATCCTCACAAAAGAAAATTTAAATGTCTTACCATTAGGATCTTATGATGTCCTAATAGGTATGGACTAGTTGGGAAGACATAGAGCCAACATAGAATTCTATGAGAAAGTACTTGAATGCATTGATGAAGAGGGAAGGCCAATGTTGGTAAGAGGAATTCCCAAGCAAGTTTCAGTAAGGCAGATTTCATCCCTGCAGTTGAGAAAGTTTTATAAGAAGGGTTTCCAATTATATGCAGTCCACATATCAGATTCATCAAAGGACAAGGAACCAAGGATAGAATATTTCCAGTTGTTGCAGGAGTTCAAGGATGTGTTTCCAGATGAAGTGCCAGGACTGCCACCAAAGAGAGATATTGATTTTTTCATCAATCTTCTTCTAGGGGCATCACCAATTTCAAAAGCTCATTATAGAATGAGCACACAAGAATTGGTAGAGCTGAAGATGCATCTACAAGAATTAATGGACAAGGAGTATATCAGACCGAGTATATCTCCTTGGGGAGCACCGATGTTATTTGTCAAGAAAAATGATGGGATTTTAGGGTTTTGTATTGATTACAGGAAGCTAAACAAAGTGACAATCAAGAATAAGTACCCATTGCCAAGAATTGATTACTTGTTTGATCAAATGAAGGAAGCTAAAGTGTTTTCAAAGATTGAATTGAGGTTTTGATACCATCAAGTGAGGATTAAGGAAGAATAAATTCACAAGAAATATTTTAGGACAAGATATGGCCATTATGAATTCACAGTGGTGCCATTTGGTCTTACCAATGCTCCTGCTACATTCATGTGTCTCATGAATAATGCTTCGGAAAATATTTGGATAAGTTTATAATTGTGTTCTTGGATGGCATTCTTGTTTAGTCAAAGAATGAAGAAGATCAGAATGAACATCTAAGAATGGTGTTGCAAGTCCTCAAAGAACACCAACTATATGCAAAGTTGAGCAAGTGTGATTTCTATCAGCAGAAGGTATAGTATTTGGGTCATGTCATCTCAGAAGAAGGAATTGCAGTGGATCCTGAAACGATTGAGGCCACAATGGATTGGCATACTAGCAAGAATTTTGCAGATGCTATATATTTTATAGTTCTTGCAGGCTATTACAGAAGGTTCATTGAAGGGTTCTCCAAAATAACTCATACAATTACATCATTGCAGAGGAGGAATATCAAGTTTGTATGGTCTAAAAAATGTGAGAAAAGATTTTAGCATCTAAAGGAATTGCTTACCAGTGCTCCTGTTTTGAATATTGAATATCCAAAGAAAGACTTTGTAGTGTGCACATATGCTTGCATTGGAGGGCTAGGTGGAGTGCTCATGCAAGAGGGATTTGTAATTTTCTATGAGACAATAAAGTTAAAGGAACATGAAAAGAACTATGCCACACATGATTTAGAACTAGCAGCCATAGTTCATACTCTCAAGAGGTGGAGACATTATCTATCGGGAAGAATATTTGAGCTCAGAACATACCACATGAGCTTGAAATATTTGTTTGACCAGCCAAATCGGAATGCCAGGAAAACTACATGGATGGAATTTATTTGTGAATTTGATTTTGAAATTAAGCATGTCAAAGGTAAGGAGAATAAGGTTGCAGATGCTCTTATCAAAAAATTTCATGTTGCAGGAGTGAGTATGTGTAAATCAGATCTGAAGGCAAGAGTTCTCAAATCTCAAACCAGTGATGAAGCTTACCTTCAAATCAAAGAAAAAATGCAGTAGGGAAATGTGGATGAAAAGTGTGCAGGATATCAGCTTGGTGAAGATGATTTTCTCATTTATCAGGGTACCAGATTGTATATTCCAAATAGTATAGATTTGAAGAGGCTAGTGATGGATGAGATACATCAAATTCCATATTATGGACACCCAAGATATCAGAAGACTATAAAAACAACAAGAAAGCAATACTTTTGGTATGGGATGAACAAGGACATAGCAGAGTAAATTGCTAGATGTCAAAAGTTCCAACAAGTCAAGGCATAAAATCAACATCCAGCAAGATTGTTGAGGCCTTTTCCCATTCCAAAATGGAAGTGGGGAGTAATTTCTATGGATTTTATAATAGTGAGGAAGCATGATTGAATAATGGTAGTGGTGGAAAAGCTATCATAGGTAGCTCACTTCATTCCATTCAATCTCGCTCATAAGACCAATGACATAGAAAATATCTTCATGAAGGAGATATTCAGATTGCATGGATTTCCCAATGCAATAATTTCAAATCATGATACAAAGTTCACATCCAATTTTTGGAAGGGATTATTCTAGTAATTGGGGACTCAACTGAAGTTTGGTACAACATATCATCCTCAAATTGATGGTGAGACTGAGAGGGTGAATCAGATTATTGAAGACATGCTGAGGATGTATGTGAGGGATAAACCATCCAACTGGGAAGACTACCTACACTTGGTATAATTTGCATACAATAATGCACATCATGCATCATTGGGGGTGAGTCCTTTTGACGTATTGTATGGAAAAGGATGAAGGACTCCAATGAATTGGGAAAGTCCAGTGAATAGGGTAGTGCTTAGACCAGAGATGAGTAGGGATATGGAACAAGAGATTGTTAAAATTAGCAAGAATTTGAAGGCAACTTAGGACAAGAAAAGGAGTTACGCCAATTTGAAAAGAGTACATAAGGAGTTTTAGGTTGGAGACCATGTTTACTTAAGAGTGAAGCCATGAAAAGTTCCCTAAAGTTGGAGAGTTGTGCCAAGTTGGCACGAAGATATTGTGGGACATTTGAATTCCTTGATAGGATAGGGACAACTACATATAGGATTGCATTTCCTTCTAACATGAGAGCTCATAACGTTTTCCGTGTCTCTTTGATTAAGAAATATGTACATGATCCTAATCACATAATTGATTTTCATGTGATACAGGTGGAATCCGAGGGAGAGTTCCAAGTGGAGCCTATGCGCATCCTTGACAAGAAGGTCACTTTGCTTCATAAGGGATCCATCAGACAGGTGAAGGTGCAATGGAATCACCTTAGTCCCAAAGAGACTACATGGGAGTTGGAGGATGCCATGAGAGAGGCATTCCCATTTTTGTTCAGTTTTGAGAACACTGAGGATGATGTTATTCTAAGGGGGAGGGAATTACAACATCCCCATTTTGACCCTTAGGGTTTATTGGCTTCAATGTAAATATTGTATACATGCAATGTGTGTTGCCCTAGTGTGGAGCTCAAGGCCAAGGCCTCACTAGAGAATGCTCAGGTTTTATTTAAAAGGAAAGTATTTGACATTCTAATTATCCATGTGCTATTAATCCATGAGGTATTGTAAATGATGTAAATATTCAATATTGCAATAAAATACCAAGAAAAATGGCTATGGAGGAAACCAATAAGAGGGGGACACGTGTATCCACTAAGGAGAGGTGAGGGGGTTGTGGGATTTGAGCCCATGCTTCCACATGTCAATTTGTGAATCCATTTGACTCCCCATGCTGACATTTAATGTTGTTGTAAGGAGGTGGTTGAGAAGGCCCTTTCATGAGGTCGATGGAGTATGGAGCAGCCCTGCAATCTGTATGGCAGGGTATGGATCGTTTTTTCCTTTTTCCTTAAGCCACTCTACCTACTGGGAATTTACTCACCCTAATCCCTAATGCATCGTTGACCAACAACCAGGAGTAATCACACATTACAGAGCAACAATAAGAAGATATGAGAAGAAAATCATGATTTTGTGTAAGCACGAATTTGCAGATTTGAAAGCACATAGAAACCCTGCGTAGGAAGGAAATTGATGGGGATATCCATGGATCAGACCTTGGAGATAAATTACAGAGCATGAGTACCTTATAAAACCCATGAGAACACCTGGATCTTATAGCAGAAGTCTGATTTGTGGGACAGAGCTTCAGCTGGAAGATTCCATCTAGACTAGCAGAGAAGAGTATTAAACAGAGGTTGGATTTGCTTGATAAACTCAGTGAGGGATAAAATCATGACAATAGTAGTTTGGAGCTTTCTGTGCCCACCCTGGAGAGAATTGGTTGGAAGATGCCCTGAGGGACTGCGTGGGAGAGAAGGGTGCCTTCTTTGTGTTGCGTGAGGTAGATATTGTGGGTTCCATGTTTGCTAAGTAGTTTGTATTTCCTGTAGATCTATGGTTGAGCTCACTGGATTAGCAACATCCTCCATGTTCCCTTACATGCTTGATAAGCCCAACTGTATGCTGGCTTAGAATTAGGGTGGAGCCTTGACTGGGAGAGAGCCTATTTATCCCTCCTTAGTGGTTACATAGCATAGCTCAGGGGTGGTATCTCAGCTGAAGATTATAGGTTGGACAAAGACCTATGGTTGGGTAGAACATTGCTCTCACTTAGATAGTTTCTTGGACAGTTCCATTTAAAGATAAATGCTTTCTGTGGTGTTAAATGATGCTAGTTTTTCCATGTTATGTCTACTTGTTATGTTCAAGTTATTTGAATGAATGATTGCATGAAATTGAATAGTATGAAGACAATGTATAGGAATTAGTATGAGGCTGAGTTCATGTTTGAATACTTCACCATTTGCTTGGTCTTAATATGTTGCTAACCTTGCAGTTTGTAGATGCATTGATTAGTTTAGCATCATTATGGGTGTTTTATTATGCATTGCATACACTGTTAGATGGACTGCATGGAATCACTTGGACTAGGGGAAGGAATTAGATAGCCCTGTTTTGTTTCATGACCCCTATTTGGGTCATGTGAAAGGGAATTCATCGCAGAAGGAAGGTAGAACTCCTTGCAAAAGGGTAAAGGGGCATTGAGGGAGTTTAGGAAATACTTCAGTTGGAAATATGGCCAAGTCAAAATAGTCATATGTGGTAGGGGATCACACCAGTGTCTAGAGATATACAAGATATTTCCAAATGTACCGAACTTGTCCAAATTGGTCCAAGCATGAAGAATTTATTGGACTAGGAAGTTAGTTGTAACAGGGCATGGCCAACTCCTGAATTTCTGCATCCATAGTGTGGAATGCGGAAGTAGGGGGCACATTTTTCTCCAACGCCGAGCACTTTGTTGTTCTGACAATGCATAAGTCGGGAGCTCATTTTCATTGAAATGATGGAGCTGGAATTCCAACTTTCTGACTCCCGCATCGCGGATGTAGAGTGTGGAAGTCAGAGGTGCATTTTCGTCGAAACAATGGAGTTGGCGTTCCGAATTTTTGAATTCCGCATCGAGGATGCGGAGTGCAAAAGTTGGAGGTGCGTTTTCGTCGAAATGATGGATTGGTGTTCTGAATTTCCAACTCCCACATCACAGATTGCAGAGTGAGGAAGTCGGAAGAGGAGATCCGCAAAGTTGGATTATTGGCTCTCCGACTCTCCGAGTCCTGCATCGCGGACTACGGAACTGCAAAATTCAGAGATGTGTTTTCAACATCGGGTAATTGGCACTCTGACTTTCTCAGTCCTACATCACGAATTGCAGAACTGCGTAAGTTGGAGAGGTGTTTTCTACGCCAGGTAATTGGCGCTCTGACTTTCCGAGTCCCGCATCACGAATTGTGGAACTGTGGAAATCGGAGAGGTGTTTCCAACACTTTGTATTTTGGAGATCTCATTTCCGACTCCCGAGTTGCGGCTACAAATTTCTTCTTGTGGATTGCGGAGTTGTGGACTATATATAATTGCGGTTACATGTAAAATAGAGAGAATTGTTAAAATTTTTTTATCAAGTTGTCTCCCATCACCTCTGAAGGGAACCAAGGCGATCGGGGATGTGACAGGCCATTATTTACATGGATAGGTTTATTATTCCAACTTTGGGGTGGAGGACGGACAAGATTAATTAACCCCTGAATATTCTTCATAGCTTTCAATGATAGATGAATGAGATTTGCTTAATTAAATTGGAGCATGTTTATTGCGATTACCGAGATTTTTTTTCAATAATTTATTACTTAGTGAATAGAATCCATTCAATTTCCAAGTGGTTGTGCTCCACTAATTCTATTGTTTCCAATCCATAGCTCTACTCTCCACTCCCCAATGATCCATATCTCCACTGCTAAATATTATAAGACACTAAAGGAGGCAACAACAATAGGCTTATTGATTTCCTTCTCATTATTAATCATAAGGTTATATAGGATTACATAAAAATAATACTATGATCCAATACTATAGAACAAAAAATACTATGGGAAATAAAAGTGTCCTAGTCAAACTAACCAACTAATCACTCAACTAATTCATGCATTGTTGACCAGTGAGATCACAATTGTTAAGGAACCTCCTTAATATCATCTGGGAAAATATCCTCATCACTATCAATGCCTAAGTGCTTTCTCTAAAACTCAAATGGAAATGTTCCCAAAGGTTTGGTAAACATATCATCCAATTGCTCCTTAGATCTACAAAACAACAAAGTGATATCTCCATTATTGACTAACTCATGTATAAAGTGATAGCGAGTGTCCATGTGTATACTTTTTCTATGAAACACATTATGTTTGGATAATTGTATTGCAGAATTATTGTCACAATAAATATGTGTTGGTTCTTTTTTTGTGTGTCCCATATCCTTCAAAATTATTCTCAACCAAACTATGTGGCATGCTGGTGCAGTTACTGCTACATATTCTGCTTCTGCGAAATACATGCTAACAATGGGTTGTTTTTGAGAGGCCCATGAAATCATATTGGTACCCAAATGGAAAGAATAACTAGATGTTCTTGTGTTATCATCAATACTTCCTGCATAATCACTATCATTGTACCCTATAAGAGTACTATCTAGTGAATGAGAGTACCAAAGTTCATAACCAACTGTTCTTGCAACATATCTCATAATTCTTTTGCCAAATTTCCAGTGAGAGTCTTTGGGAGACTCCATAAATCTAGAGATCAAACTGACAGCATACATCAAATCATGTCTAGTTGTAGTCAAATACATTAAATTTCCTACCAATTTTTTGTAAATTGTAGAGTTCACTGCTGGCCCATCATCATTCTTGCTTAACTTGGTGCCTACAACAATGGG
Organism: Larix kaempferi; assembly: GCA_027924585.1. Classification (NCBI taxonomy): domain Eukaryota; kingdom Viridiplantae; phylum Streptophyta; class Pinopsida; order Pinales; family Pinaceae; genus Larix; species Larix kaempferi. Next base: position 13,549,110 of record BSBM01000101.1, on the reverse strand, counting down.
GGTTTATGTTGATTTGCATTTATCCATTCTGAATCTATGTAGAATTTATGTAGCATACTTATGCCGACAGATGAAAATTCCATTTCCACTTTGGTCAACTTCCATACCAAGGAAGTACTTCATAAGGCCAATATTAGTCATTTCAAACTCTTTTTTGATGACTATTATAAATTCTTCTAGCTTCAGATTTCCAGTATACATAATTTCATCAACATAAAGACACACAATCAGAATGTTACCTTGTTGATATGTTTTGACATACAGAGTGGGATTATTATTGCTCCTGTTGAACCCATTATTGATGAGATAGGAATCAATTCTATTGTACTAAGCTCATGGAGCTTGTTTTAGACCATACAAGGCCTTTTTCAGCTTGCACACTTTGTGTTCTTGACCTTTGACAACATATCCAGGTGGATGATCTACATAAACTTCTTCCTCAAGTATTCCATTGAGAAAGGAATATTTCACATCCATTTGATAAACATGAAAGTCAAACTGAGCTGCTATTGCAAGTACAACTTTGATGGTGTTCATCCTTGCTACTAAGGAAAATGTTTGATGATAGTCCACAGCGTATTGTTGAGCAAATCATTTTACAACCAACTATGCTTTGTGCTTCCTGATCTCTGCTTTTTCATTGTGTTTTGTCTTATAGACCCATTTTACTCCAATATTGTTTTTCACTCATGGGAGATCAACAAGATCCCAAGTTTGATTAATTTCTATAGAATCAATTTATTCACTCATTGCTTGTACCCACTATGCATCCTTTATTGTTTCATCAAAATATATTGGATGATAGGAAAATAGAGCATATTATCGTTTCTCATCAATAACAGGAGTCTGCTCATATAACTCGCTCAAAATTCTGGTTTTCTATGGTGGATTGTCTGCTAATGTTGCTTCTTGCTACTGCTACTGTACCTCTAGTCTGAGCATTCTGAGTGGTAGATCTAGTGGTACTGAACATTATCTATATTGAATATCTATTGAAGCATTATGAGGATCACTCCAACATTTGTCTTCAAGGAAATTCACATCTCTACTCATACCAAGATTTTTGGTGATCGGATTATATAGCTTGTAAGCCTTGTGATGTTCATCGTAACCAATGAAGATACATTTTTCACGCCCTTTTTCCAACTTTTTCCTTAATTCATTAGGTATGTGTGCAAATTCCACACATCCAAAAACTATGAGATCTGATATACTAATCTTAGTGCCACTCCATGCATCTTCAGGAATCTTATCTTTGACACTCACAGTAGGATATCTGTTCCGTAAGTAAACTGAACATACAAAAACCTCATCCCAATAATCATTTGACAACTTCTTATATGACAACATACTTTAGGCCATGTTCATTATGGTCTGGTTCTTTCGTTCAACAACTCCATTCTGCTGTGGAGTGTATCTAGTAGTGAACTAGTGTTGGATGTCATGTTGTTTACAGAACTCTGCAAAATCATGTGAATCGTATTCGCCTATGCCATCTAATATGAGTACTCTGATGGATTTACCAAACCGATTTTCAGTAAATGCCTTGAATTCTTTAAACTTGGAGAAGGCATCTGATTTGTGTATGAGAAAATAGATCCATACTTTCCTACTATAATCATCAATAAAGGTCAGAAAATAAAGACTACCTCCTATGGATTGGGTTTGCATGGGTCTACATATATATGTGTGAACTAAATCAAGGTGTTCTTTTGCTCGATATGTCGAACTGGGGAAATTTTCCCTTTGATGTTTCCGTAAGACACAATCTTCAGAAGAACTCGACTATTCATTCATAACTGGTAATCCCTTGACCATGGATTGTTTTTGCATAAGAATGAGACTCTGAAAGGGTAGATGACCATACCTACAATGGAAAAACTAGGTTTCATTTTGACTAGAAACAGTATGTGCATATGATTATGACAGTATAGCACTTCCCATACTGAGTGGGAGTATTCTATTCTTGGTCATTTCTTCATTGGCTAAGAGTTTTCTACTAGGGGCTTTATCATAGACAACACAATAAGTATCAATAAACCTGATATACTACTTGTTCTAAATCAGTTGAAGCACACTCATCATATTGACTTTCATATTAGGAACATAGAATACATCATGTATAGACTTCTTCTCATTATGTTTAGTAAGAACATGAACAATGCATTTTCCTTGTGCAGGAACTAGATAATGATCACCAAGCTTAATTTTTGTATTGACAGATGAATCTAGGGTAGAAAATAATGATTTGTTACATGTCATATGATTGTTGCAACCAATTTCCAACAACCATACATCTGAATGATATTCTTCTTCAGTCACTTGGCATGAGAGAAACATGAATTCTGATGATCTGTCTTCAACATTTGAGACACGGGCTTTGTCATTATTCTTGTTTGCTTGATTCTTTTTGTACTCTTGTTCATAATGGCCATACTTCTTGTAGTAGTTTCACTGAATGTTGGACCTATTAGTCCATCTCTTTCCTCTCCCCCTCTCGATCTGAGAGTTGTGAGAGTGTTCACTGTGATCTAAGTGCTCATGAGAAATTCTATCCTCTGTAGAATGAGAAATTCTTCCTCTTATGCCTCATCCTCTGCCTACTCTGCCTTGACCTCTGCTGAGGGAAGCCTAAGTGCTGAATGCATTTGACAGAGAGTCTTCTTCTTGAGTGAGTTGAGCTTTGTGGGACAGAAGGGACCCTATTAACTCTTCTAGCATAAATTTGGATAGATCTTTAGATTCTTATATAGAAGTAATAACCATAGAAAAATTCTTAGTGAGACATATGAGAATATTTTGGACAACAACCTTTTGTTCCAAGGCCTCACCATAGGTTTGGAATTGAGTCACAATACCCAAAACTCGAGTCATGATCTGATTTATAGTTTCAGTTACCTTCATTTTAAGACTTTCAAACTAAATTCGAAGGGTTTGGAGTCTTACTGTTTTGAATCTTTTTGTACCTTTGTATGAAGATACAAGGATATTCCAGGCTTGATACACGGTGGTGGATCCTAAGATTCACAGGAAAATGGACTCCTCAATGCAGCTCTGGATCAACCATTTTGCTGTGAGATTTCGACCTTGGATTTCTTCAAGGACTTTCCTCTAAGCATTACACACAGCAGCGACATCAATTGCGTTTGGTTCTTAGAAGTATTTTTCAACCATATCCCAACATTTGTTGAGTTGGATAAACTTCTGCATCTTGATTGACCAAAATTCATAGTTGGTCTTGGTCAACATTGGTCTAGAGATCTGCTTCATATTGGTACTAGCCATCTTATATCACTATCCTTTAAACAAAATGTCGCTACTAATTTAACTGACACAACGAGTCATAGTGAACAGTGATCTCCGCACTTTGGCTTAATAGCAAGTACGTTAGTTCTGCACTTTCCCTTAATAACAGGTGCATCAGTGACACAATTTTCCTTAGTAGTAGGTGCGTCAGTGGAAGGGTGACGCAGTTCTCGATAGGGACAGGTTACATTAGCGCTTCTAAAGGAAAAAAATATATATAAATATGGCCCTAAACGTGTGAAGATACTCCTCCACGTTGATGTGTTCCCGTCTTGATCTGCCACCTCCAGAAGATGCATATACGTGTTTGTTTTCCACTTTGTGAAAAGGATTATGCAAAACAACAGGTATGGATCAGTTATGGAGCGCATCTCCAGACCAATGTTGACCGATACCAACTATGAATTTTGGTCAATCAAGATGCCGACGTTTCTCCAACTCAACAAATGTTGCGAGATGGTTGAAAATGTATTCAAAGAACTAGATGCAACCACTTTGGATGCTATGTATGATGCTCATACGAAAAACCTGGTAGAAATTCGAGATCGAAATATCCCTGCAAAATGGTTGATCTAGAGTTGCATTAAGAAGTACATCTTCCCACAGAGATTAGGATCCACAACCGGGTATCAAGCCTAGAATCTCCTTGCATCTGCATAAAAAGGTACCGATAGAGTAAAAAGAATAAGACTCCAAACCCTTCGAATTTAGCTTGAATGTATTAAAATGAAGGAAACAAAAACCTTAGATTAGTTCATGACTCGAATTTCGGATATTGTGACTCAATTCCAAACCTATGGTGACAATTTGGAACAAATTTTTTTTTTTCAAAAGAACCTCAGATGTCTCACTAAGAAGTTTTCTATGGTTTTGACTGCTATAGAATAATCTAAAGATCTATCCAAATTTACCCTAGAAGAGTTAACAGGGTCTCTTCTATCCCACGAAGCTTGACTCAGTCAAAAGAAGAGTCTCTGTCAAATGAATTCAACACTCAAGCTTCCCTCAGTACAGGTCAAGGAAGATGAGGTAGAGGACGAGGCATAAGAGGAAGAAGTTATCATTCTACATAGGATAGAATCACTCATGAGAACTCAAATCACTGTGAGCACTCTCACAACTCTCAGAACCATAGGGGAAGAGGAAAGAGATGGAATAATAGGTCCAACATTCATTGCAACTATTACAAGAAGTATGGCCACTATAAATGAGACTGCATAAAGTAGCAAGAAAACCATAACAGTGTCAGATCCCATGTCTCCAATGTTGAAGAAAGCTGATCAGAAGTCATGTTTCTCTCATGTCAGGAAACTAAAGAACAATATCATTTAGATGTATGGTTGCTGGATAGTGGCTGAACAGTCATATGATAGGTAATAAATCATTATTTTCTAGACTAGATTCATCTGTCGATTCAAAATCTAAGCTTCGTGATCACTATCTAGTTCCTACACAAGGCAAAGGAATTGTTCATGTTCTTCCTAAAAATAATGAGAAGAAGTCTATACATGATGTATTCTATGTTCCTAATCTGAAAGTCAATCTGATCAGCATGGGTCAACTCATTCAGAACATGTATGATGTCATATTTTTTAATTCTTATTGTGTTTTGTATGATAAATCCCATAGTAGAAGACTCTTAGCAAAAGTAAAAATGACCAAAATAGAATATTCCCACTCAGTATGAGAAGTGCTATCCTGTCACAATCATATGAGCATATTGTTTCCAATGAATATGAAACCTAGTTGTGGCATTGTAGGTATGGTCATCTACCTAAAAACCTTAGATTCATAAAACTACTAAATAACAAAAAAATAACCAACATGCAAAGAGGATCTGACAAAAACAATGGATCTAACGTATAATAACATATTTATAGCATGCATATCAAAGTGGATCCATTCAACAATATAACAGAAAATATTCTATGGAGATTTAAGGAGCCATACTTGCTTAGATGACCTAGAATCTACCATTACCTTGACAACTCCAATGCCCACAACTGAAGGTAGGGGGATGAATCTCCACCAAACCAAACCCCAACCAATGGATGAGGCCCCCGAGCCCCCAACAATTAACCCTATGCCAAAGCTTTCTTTCTTTCCTCTTTCTTAGCTCCTCTAGAGCTCTACTTCCAAAATGCTCAAAAGACAAAAAGATCCCCCTCTCTTCTTCTTCTCCTCCTTTTATCTCCCCCTTCTCCCCTTTTTCTTAATTTATTTTAATGCAATTTATTTTCAATCCTTTTTCTTTCATATTCCCCATTATATTATTTACCCCTTTTATTTATTATTTTACATTTCATTATATATATTCCATTTTTATTATTTCACCCCTTTTATTTCATTATTTTACATGAGGGTTGTTAAAGCGGGTCAACTCATTCAGAACATGTATGATGTCATATTTGTTTATTCTTATTGTGTTGTCTATGATAAATCCCACAATAGAAGACTCTTAGCAAAAGTAAAAATGACAAAAAATAGAATATTCCCACTCAGCCTGAGAAGTGTTATCCTGTCACAATCATATGCACATAATGTTTCCAATCAATATGAAACTTGGTTGTGGCACTGTAGGTATGGTCTGTTGAAATATTGTAACTTCTAAGAATATTATATTTATATTATTCCGGAGATGTTTCATTCCTTCGATGGGACTTTATTATGTATCCGTAGATGTTTATTCTTCCGATGGATTATGGTAACTAGGCTTATTAGATCTCCCATGTGGGGGTCGGACCTGAGTTAATTCATTAGGGGTTATTAGACTCTCTTGGAGAGGTCGGCCCCATAGGGTAAAAAGTCAGTCGAAAAACAAGTATAAGTAGAGGAGGTTGTTCCTCACTTATCTCACTCTTCCATCACTCAGAAAGTAGCGCACAAGTGAGAGAGAGGTCTGCATAAGAGGCAGAGAAGGAACTCTAGTCTTGGACTACATCTTGTATTTTGGTTGATCATCTTATTGAGGAAAGCTTTGCTGGGTTTTTAACCCCATGAGGATTTCCCAGGGTAAAATCTCTGTCTATCTTGTGATTGTGTTTCTTTCAGTGATCTTGCTAGTCAAATTAGTATAAAATTAACATGGTATTAGAGCTAGCCTGAATAGGACATCTTTCACAAGGTGAAAATCTCTATCTCTCTCCTCCAGTGAAAATTAGGGTTTCTGCAAAAGTTGGTATTTTTGAATTTTGATTGCATGGCTGGATAGCCCTCCTCAAAATCAAAGTTTTGAGCCCTGGAGTGAGGTTTTTGGTTGGGTAGAACTTTGGGAAAGTCAAACCCTAGTTTGAACAAAAGTGCAGTAAACCAGAAATTCTATTGCAGATCTGGAAGGTGAAAAGTTGAAGTTTCCAGAAGCAGAACACACCAGAACTTTCAATCAAGCACATCTCCTAGTAAGTGTTATTCTATCCCTTGAGAAACTTCAATCTCTTTGATCCCTGAAGAAGATGGCTCCAAGCACTAAGCTTGAAGACAAGCTAGAGGGTATAGAAAATTTTCGAGCATGGGAATACAAAATTGGCCTCATTCTTGAAGAGAATGATCTTGCCCAGTATATCAAGGATGAGATTGCAGAACCTGAAGAAGATGAAGCCAAAGAGAATCATAGAAAGGATTTGATTAGGGCAAAGAGAATCATTGGTGATTCTATTAAAGACCACTCGATTCCCCAAGTGGCATCCAAGAAGACTCCAAAGGAAATGTATGAAGCCCTTTCCAGAATGTATGAGGGAAAGAACATCAATAGGAAGATGAATCTGAGAGCTCAATTGAAGAACACAAAGATAAATAAAGGAGAATCTATTCAAGAATATTTCTCAAGGATCTCCCAGTTCAAGGAACAACTAGATGCTATTGGAGATACCCTTGATGAAAATGAACTAGTCATGACTGCTCTAAATGGTCTCACTAGACCATGGGAGTCATTTATCCAAACCATGTGTGCCAGAGAAGAGAGATTGAAATTTGATGTTGTATGGGATGATTGCATCCAAGAAGAGTTTAGGGTTTCCAACAGAGAAGCCTTGCTCAAAGAAGATGACCAAGCCTTGGCTACACACACTAAGAGAAGAAGGAATCAATCCTACTTCAAGAAGGACAATCATAAAGAGTCTCAATCTCCACAAATATTTCAGAAGAAAGGAAGAATAAAACACTCTTCTTTCCAATGTTTCAATTGCCACAAAATAGGACACATTGCTAGACATTGTCCTTCAAAGAAGAAGAAAGATCTTCACCATAGAAGACATCAAGCACATCTTGCAGAAGATGATAGTGAAGAAGAAGAAGAAGAAGAAGAAGAGGAAGAAAGGCCTCACAAGAAAAGATCTAGAAGAGAAAAAGAAGAGGAAGAAAGGCCCTTCTTCAAGAGAAGATCTAGAAGAAATGAAGAAGAAGATGCAAAAGAGTATGTTCTATTCTTTGCACTCTTTGGATCTATAACACCTGGAGAAGATACATGGCTTATTGATAGTGGTGCTTCAAAGCACATGACTGGACAAAAGAAGACTCTTTCAAAATTGGAAGAGAAGACCTCTCCACAGAAGGTGTCATTAGGAGATGACTATCAATATCCCATCAAGGGAATTGGTGAAGCAAACTACAAGCTTGATTATGGAACCCCCATGAAGATGAAAGAAATATTGTATGTACCAGGATTGAAGAAGAACTTGCTTTCCATCTCAGCATTGGATAAGAAAGGTTATAGAGTTGCATTCATTGGTGGACAAGTATTAATGTGGTCCAAAGGTAAATCTATTAAGGATGCAATTCTCATTGGTGAAGAGGAAGGAGGTCTGTATAAGCTCAAGGGCCATCCAGAAGTTGCCCTTTTACATGAAGCCACTAGCCCAAATGAGCTATGGCATAGGAGGCTTGCTCATATTAATTACAAGGCACTACCTCATGTAAGCAAGGTAGTTATAGGTCTTCCAGACTTAATGATTGATCATGATGGCACATGCAAAGGTTGTGCAAAAGGGAAGAATATCAAGAACCCATTTCCAAAGAGTGAAACAAAGACTAAGAGTATCTTGGAGTTAATTCATTCTGATGTATGTGGACCAATGCCCTCCACATCCTTGAGTGGATATGAATACTATCTCACATTTATTGATGACTATTCAAGGAAGACTTGGATATACTTTCTAAAAGGAAAGAATGAAGTCTTTGGAAAGTTTAAAGAGTTTAAAGCCTTGATAGAGAATCATTCAAAAAAGAAAATCAAAATACTCAGGACAGATAATGGCGGAGAATATACTTCAAAAGACTTTGAATATTTCTGTAAAGAAGCTGGAATCAAGAGGGAGCTAACCTCTCCCTACAATCCACAATAAAATGGTGTTGTAGAAAGAAAGAATAGAACCATCATGGAAGCTGTGAAGACAATGATACATGATCAAGACCGACCTATGTATCTGTGGGTTGAAGCAGCTAGGACAATAGTCTATGTAGAAAATAGACTATCCGACAGTGGTCTTGATTTCAAGACTCCAAAAGAAGTGTTCACAGGAAAGAAGCCTGAGGTAGGTCACCTCAAGATATTTGGATGTCCAGTGTATATTCACATTCCAAAAGAAAAGAGAACCAAGTTGGATCCTTCTGGTAAGAAGGTAATATTTGTTGGATATTGTGAATCATCCAAAGCATTCAGAATTTACATCCTAGGTTTTCGTCATATGGAAATAAGCAGGGATGTGACATTTGATGAAGAAGCAACTCTCAAGAGATCTAGGAAGTGTAAACATGAAGAAGTCTATGAAGAAGATGCACCTCCTGTTAAATTTTGAGCATTAATTCACAATACTCTTGGATCTTTACTGAGAGAATAACATATATAGTATATCAATGCATAACAATCACAATAAGCATGACAAACATTGCAAGAATCAAAAGCATGAGAGACAAGAGACACAGAGTTTCCGTGAGGAAAACCCTAAGGTGAAAAACCCCACAACTTCCTCAGAGATAGAGAGAGCAATGGCTCAACCAAAGTACAACCAAAATACACTAAGATAGTCTCCTAGTAGCAGATGATCCTCCACCTCACTAGTGCGCCACTTTCTGAGTGACAGAAGTGTGAGTTTCTGAGTGATAAAAATAGAGATCTCCCGATCTCTATTTATACTAGTCTGTTTTCCCAGTTACACTATGGGGTTGACTTTTCTAGCTAGGTACATCCACAATATAATATATATTTCAGGGCCGACCCCACAAATGGTGGTCTAATAACCCGTCGCCAAGTACATACACTTGCGACACTTGTCAATACACATGACGACACTTCCTTATAGAGGAATAACACATCTCTTATAAGGGTACAATAAATATATATGAAATACATAGATGAAATACATTCCAAAGTTACATATACATCAACACTCCCTCTTAACTAGGAAGGTATTTCTCGACACAGCTATGCTAGACAAGTCTTCTTCTTAGGATCATCGTCATCGATGCATTGTCATCATCATCGTCACTGCTGCTGCTATCTCAACCAATCTCTGACTCTACTCGTCATAAGAAGTTCTACAGAGCCTGTCCTTTGTCATACTGGATGTAGGCCCAACACCTGCAGGTCTTCATCACTGGCCATACTGTGGAATCCTCAGGGATGATTACGTGCGTCACAAAACCTGGCTGCAGCATCCCAGGCTATTATGAGCACACAGCTCTAGCTGTCGGATCTCCCAGGAGCACATTACATGTGACCCATCACAAAACCTAGCTGAAGCATCCCAGGCTGTTACGAGCACACAGCTCTACCTATTGGATCTCCCAGGAGCACATTACATGTGATCTCACCACAAAATCTGGCTGAAGCATCCCAGGCTATTACGAGCACATAGCTCTACCTGTCGGATCTCCCAGGAGCACATTACATGTGGTCCACCACAAAACCTGGCTGAAGTATCTGAGGCCTTTTTCATCCTATCCAGATCTCCCAGGAGCAAATTACATGTGGTCGTGGAAAAACCTCGCTGAAGCATCTGAGGCCTTTTTCATCCTGTCTAGATCTCCCAGGAGGAAATTACATGCCATAGGACAAAACCTCGCAAGATCATCTCAGGATGTTACGGGTACACAACTCCGACCTGAAGATCTCCCAGGGCACAAATTACATGTCCTCCCAGAGCAATGTCTCGAAAGAGCATCCCAGGCTATTACGGGTACACAACTCTGACCTAAAGGATCTCCCAGACATGCTCATCTGCACAACCTGATCCACGACCACAAAGTATCATCCTGATACTCACCATACATCATCCTAATGTACACATGATCATCCTGATCATCATCACTGCATCGTCCTGATGCATGTCATCTGGAGAAGCTTGTCATCCACGATCATCCTGATCATACAATGCATCCACCTAAAGCATACCAAGTATCTACCTGATACATACCACCATACATAGTGTATCGACCTGATACATAGATACATGATCCACACAATGTATCCATCAACATACATGATCTACCTGATCACACCTGATATATATCAACATACATGATCTACCTGATCATACAATGTATCCACCTGATACATATACAGATACATGGTCCAAGCATCCAACATGATGCATATGAAAAATACATACAAATGATCCAACTGATCATATCGAACATCCAACATGATGCGTACATACATATACATATAATTGATCCAACTGATCATATCCAACATCCAACATGATGTGTACATACATATACATATAAATGATCCAACTCATCATACAAAGCAGAAACTAGAACATCATCCTGATGCTCATCATCCAGCGCTTACATCCACAGCCATGTGAAGGATCCTCATTCCAACATGCTTGGAATGGCTTCAACAAATGTGTCCATCACTTCTTCCTCAAAGTGTCATCGATCTGAAGAACACCAAGCCTGTCCGTGAAGTATTTGAACTTCACTCTGGCTAGTGGCTTCGTCAGTACATCTGCAATCTGCTCGTCCGTCGCAACATACAGGAGCTTCACAGCTTCTCTCTGCACCACATCCCTGATATAGTGATATTTGATCTCTATGTGCTTCGACCTGTCATGAAACACTGGGTTCTCAGACAACCTCACACAACTCTGGTTATCACAAAAGATACCAGTAGCATCGAATGGGAGATCAAATAACTCAGACAGTAGCTTCCGTAGCCATACTGCCTCACAACTAGCTGAATAGGCTGCAACATACTCTGCCTCAGCTGTACTCAGTGCTACACAGGACTGCTTCCTGCTAAACCAAGAGATCACACCTGATCCCATATTGAAGCAGCATCCAGACATGCTCTTCCTATCGGTAGCACTGCCAGCCCAATCTGAATCAACATAACCCTGTAGGTTAAACTTTTGATTCGCTTCATACTTGAGCCCATAATCCACTGTACCCTTCAGGTACCTCAGAACATGCTTTACAGCAATCAGATGAACACTCCTTGGATTTGTTAGGAACTAACTCAATGTGTTCACAGCAAAGCAAATATCTGGTCTCGTGTTCATCAGGTACATCAAGGACCCAATCATCTGACGATACATAGAGATATCAACTGGCTCAGATGAAGCATCACATAGAAGCTTCAGGTTCGATGCCATAGGTGTGGCCATGTCCTTGCAATCCATCATCCTGAATCTCTTCAGGATATCTACTGTGTACTTCCCTCGACCAAGGAAGATCCCATCTACACCTTGCAAGACCTCCATACCTAGGAAATAGTGCATCATTCCTAAGTCTTTCATATCGAACTTGGAAGCAAGCTTCCTCTTAGTATCTGCAATCAATCTGTCATCTCCTGTTACAAATAAGTCATCCACATACAGGAGTAGAATCATAGGATTCCCTTCCTCAACCTTGTAGTAAAGGTTGGAATCCACTTTACTCTTGGTAAAGCCCAAAATAGATAGGAAACTGTCCATCCTACCATACCAAGTTCTGGGAGCTTGCTTAAGCCATACAAGGCTTTCTTCAATCTGCACACATATGACTCCTTGTCATGTATTTCAAACCCGAGTGGCTGCTCCACATAAACTTCCTCTTCAACTACACCATTCAAGAAGGCAGTCTTGACATCCATCTGGTGTATCTTCCATTTCATCGCTGCAGCTAGGGAAAGTACTGTTCTAATGGAAGTGTACCTAGACACAGGAGCAAAAGTTTCTTCATAATCTATTCCCTCTTTCTAAGAGAAGCCACGAGCTACAAATCTTGCCTTGTATTTCTCTATGCTGCCATCTGCAGCATGCTTGATCTTGTAGATCCATTTGGAAGTCACAACAGACTCCCTTTAGGTCTTGGGACAACATCCCAAACATCATTTTTCATTATTGATTGGTATTCTTCGACCATGGCATCCTTCCATCCTTTATTTTCCGCTGCTTCTTCATAACTGGAAGGTTCTTTATTCATGATGTCACAGAGTAAAGCAACATAGCTGGTATGTGATCTGGTTCTCTTCTTTGCTCTGTGTTCTTCTTCTGGAATGCCAAATCTTTCTGTATCTTGAATGAGCTCTCTAGCCCATGCAGGTTTCCTCTTGTGGGAGTTATCCTCTACAGGTTCTTGCGGATCTTCAAACTCACGAACAACTTCTGGAATTGCTTCAGACATGGTAGTGTCTTGAAATCTAGTTTCCTTAGGTTCTTCATAAACTTTGATAGGTGCCTTCCTTGATTTGATGAATGCTACGTTTTTATCAAATGTTATATCCCTGCTGACATCAATCTTCTTGAACCCTGGAAAGTATATTTTGTAAGCCTTCGAGCTTTCACTGTAACCCACAAAGATACCCTTCTTTCCTGAAGGATCTAGTTTGGTCCTCTTTTCTTTTGGGACATGAGTGTATACTGGACAACCAAATATTCTGAGATGGCTCACTTCAGGTTTCTTACCAGAAAAGACTTCTTCTGGTGTCTTGTTGTCCAATATCTTGTGGGGTGTTCTGTTTTGCACAGATACAACTGCTTCTGCCCATAGATGCATATGTAGATCCTGGTCATGTAGCATTGCTCTTGCTGCTTCCATGATTGTTCTATTCTTCCTTTCTGCAACTCCATTCTGTTGTGGACTGTAAGGAGTAGTCAACTCCCTCTTAATCCCTGAATCATTGCAAAGCTTCTTGAAGTCACCTGAGGTGAATTCTCCTCCATTGTCAGATCTGAATGTTTTGATCTTCTTGTCAGTTTGATTCTCCATCAAGGTTTTGAATTCCTTGAACTTATCAAACACCTCATCTTTGTTCTTCAAGAAGTAGACCCAAGTCTCCTTGGAGAAGTCATCTATGAAAGAGACACAGTAAACATACCCACTCAGAGAATTGGATGACATAGGACCACATACATCTGAGTGGATAATTTCCAAGATATCTTTTGCCTTGCTTTCACTACTTGGAAATGCCTTCTTAATGTTCTTTCCTTTTGCACATCCTTTGCAAACACCTTCATGTTTGGTCTTGATTTCAGGAAAACCTTCTACAGCCTTAATTGCAATTGGTAATGCCCCGTAGTGCATATGTGCAAGTCTTCTATGCCAAAGTTCACTTGGATCCATGGAGTCATGTACCATGGCATGTTCAGGTTGTTCCTTCAACTTATACAATCCTCCCTCTTGCTCTCCAATCACTACCGCATTATCAATAGTTTTACATTTTGGCCACATTAGGACTTGGCCATCCACAAATGCAACCCTCATACCTTTTGCATCCAATGCGGATATGGAGAGTAGATTCTTCTTGAGCCCGGGTACATACAAAACATCTTTCATCTTCAAAGACTTCCTAGAGTCTAGATTGTAGGAGGCCTCACCACTTCCTTTGATAGGGTATTGGTAGTCATCCCCAAGTTTCACCTTATGGGGTGACTCATGTTCAGATAGGTTAGCAAAGGATTGTTTAAACCCAGTCATGTGTTTTGAAGCCCCACTGTCAATTAACCAATCATTACAACCATGGGAGATAGTACTTGTGAGAGCAGAGATTAGAACATACTCTTCTTCGCTTGATGAGTTATCATCATCACTTTCTTCTCTAGCCTTCTTCTTCGGAGGTTCATCATCCTCGACAGCATGAGCATGAAACCTTCTTTTGCTACCCTTCTTCTTGTTGTTGAAGTTGTTGTTGTCCTTCTTGTTCTTGGGACAATTTATGGCAATATGTCCTTTTTCATTACAGGTGAAGCATATTCTTCTTTCTTTATAGTGATGTGAAGATTTCTTAGAGTGAGATGGCTCTCTCTTGGACTTCCCTTTCTTGGTGTGAGCTGTGAGAGATTGATCTTCATTCCCCATATTTTCTTCTCATGCCACAAGCCTTGCTTCTTCTTGTGAGCATTCTTCCCATAGTTTGCTGAAGGATACCAACTTCTTTCTTGCACAGATTCCTTGAATAAAGGAGTCCCATGACCTAGGTAGGCCATTCAGGGTGGTCATGATAACTTAACCATTCTCCACCATTTCATCAACTGCTTCTAGTTGTTCCTTGATCTAGGAGACCCTAGAAAAATAAGATTCAATGGATTCTCCATTCTGAAGTTTTACCCCTTTCAATTGGTTCTGCAGAGTCATCTTCCAATTTATGTTCTTCCCTTCAAATGGATTGGATAGAGAATCAAACATCTCTTTGGGTGTCTTCAAAGATGACACATGGGGGATGAGATGGTCTTTGATAGAATCAACAATGATTCTCTTTTCCTTGATCAAGTTATTCTTATGCAAAATCTTAGCCTCTTCATCCTCTGGGATAGGGATGTCTTATTTTATATATGAGTCTAACTCGTTCTCTTCCAGGATTAACCCAATCCTATACTTCCAAGCTCGGAAGTTATCAGCCCCTTCAAGCTTATCCTCAAGCTTGGTGTGGTGAGACATCTTAAAGAGTACTTCAAATGGAAATAGAAAAGATTTAGGTCTTACCACTTGAAATGCTGAAAACTGGATCTGGTCCCGTATTAGGGTTTGTCGAAAAAACCCTAAAAATTCAAAATGTGAATTTCAACTTTTTTAAAGGTTAGAAAGATGCACCTTGATGAGATGATCAGCCTGGTGTATTCAGAATTTGAGATCAGCAAAGCTTTACCCTTCAGATTTGTCTTTTTGTCCTCCTAGGTTCATTGGGGAGAGCCCTGAATTACGGTTTGAGTTTCCCAGAGATCTATCTAGCCAAAAATCTCGATCCAAAGCTCTAAACTTCGATTTTTGCAAGGAGCTTCCAGCTATGTCTTCAGATTTCAGAAATTCCTATTTTTGTGAAAACCCTAATTTTTAGCGCCAAATCTAAAAATGCTCAGAATTGAGTTCTGATTGGATAGATAGATTCGCCTTGATGAGTAGAGTCAATCTACCATACTACTTTTCCAAAAACTATGGAGAGAAACCCAATAAACAAGAAACTCAAGTTTTCGTCACTGCAAAATGTCTTCTTCTCAGGTTAGCTCTGATACCATGTGAAATTTTGAGCATTAATTCACAATACTCTTGGATCTTTACTAAGAGAATAACATATACAGTATATCAATGCATAACATTCACAATAAGCATGACAAGCATCACAAGAATCGAAAGCATGAGACACAACAGACACAGAGTTTCCGTGGGGAAAACCCTAAGGTGAAAAACCCCACAACTTCCTCAGAGATAGAGAGAGCAATGGATCAACGAAAGTACAAACAAAATACACTGAGATAGTCTCCTAGTAGCAGATGATCCTCCTCCTCACTAGTGCACCACTTTCTGAGTTAGAGAAGTGTGAGTTTCCAAGTGATAAAAATAGAGATCTCCTGATCTCTATTTATACTAGTCTGTTTGCCCAGTTACACTATGGGGCCGACTTGTCTAGCTAGGTACATCCACAATATAATATATATTTCAGGGCTGACCCCACACATGTGTTGATGTATATTTAACTTCGGAATGTATTTCATCTATGTATTTCATATATATTTATTGTACCCTTATAAGAGATGTGGTATTCCTCTATAAGGAAGTGTCGTCATGTGGATTGACAACTGTCGCAAGTGTGTGTACTTGCCGATGGGTTATTAGACCACCATGTGTGGGGTCGGCCCTAAAATATATATTATATTGTGGATGTATCTAGATAGACAAGTCAGCCCCATAGTGTAACTGGGCAAACAGGTTAAGTATAAATAGAGATCGGGAGATCTCTATTTGTATCATTCGGAAAGTCACACTTCTCTCACTCAGAAAGTGGCACACTAGTGAGGAGGAGGATCATCTTCTCTAGGAGACTATCTCAAGTGTATTTTGGTTGTACTTTGGTTGAGCCATTCCTCTCTTTATCTCTGAGGAAGTTGTGGGGTTTTTCACCTTAGGGTTTTCCCCACGGAAATTATGTGTCTCTTGTCTCTCATTCTTTTGATTCTTGTGATGCTTGTCATGATTATTGTGATTGTTATGCATTGATAGACTGTATATGTTATTCTCTTAGTAAAGATCCAAGAGTATTGTGAATTAATGCTCAAAATTTAACATGGTATCAGAGCTAACCTGAGAAGAAGACATTTTGCAGTGACGAAACGTGAGTTTCTTGTTTATTGGGTTTCTCTCCACAGTTTTTGGAAAAGCAGTATAGTAGATTGACTCTACTCATCAAGGAGAATCTATCTATTTAATCAGAATTCAATTCTGAGCATTTTCAGATTTGGCCCTAAAACTTAGGGTTTCCACAAAAATAGGAATTTCTTAAATCTGAAGACATAGCTAGAAGCGCCTTGCAAAAATTGAAGTTTAGAGCTTTGGATCGAGATTTTTGGCTGGGTAGATCTATAGGAAACTCAAACCCTAATTCGGGGCTCTCCCTAGTGAACCTCGAAGGACAAAAAGGAAAATCTGAAGGGTAAAGCTTTGCTAATCTCAAATTCTGAATACACCAAGCTGATCATCTCATCAAGGCACATCTTTCTATCCTTTCAGAAAGTTGAAATTCACATTTTGAATTTTTAGGGTTTTCCCGACAAACCCTAATCTGGGACCAGATCCAGTTTTTAGCATTTTAAGTGGTAAGACCTAAATCTTTTCTATTTCCATTTGAAGTAATCTTTAAGATGTCTCACCACACCAAGCTTGAGGATAAGGTTGAAGGGGCTGATAACTTCCGAGCTTGGAAGTATAGGATTGGGTTAATCCTAGAAGAGAATGAGTTGGACTCATATATAAAAGAAGACATCCCTATCCCAGAGGATGAAAAGGCTAAGGTATTTCATAAGAAGAACTTGGTCAAGGCAAAGAGAATCATTGTTGATTCTATCAAAGACCATCTCATACCCCATGTGTCTCCTCTAAAGACACCCAAGGCTATGTTTGACTCTTTGACCAAGCTATTTGAAGGAAAGAACATAAATCGGAAGATGACCCTGTAGAATCAATTGAAAGGGGTCAAGATGTCGAATGGAGAAACCATTCAATCCTATTTCTCCAAGGTCTCTCAGATCAAGGAACAACTTGAAGCTGTAGATGAAATGGTGGAGAATGGTGAAATTGTTATGACTACTTTGAATGGCCTTCCTAGGTCATGGGACTCTTTTATCTAGGGGATCTGTGCTAGAAAGAAGTTAATCTCCTTTAGCAGATTATGGGAGGAATGTTCTCAAGAAGAAGCAAGGCTTGTGGCAAAAGAAGAGAAGATGGGAAATGAAGATCAAGCTCTCATAGCTCACACTGAGAAGAGCAAGTTCAAGAGGGAGCGATCCCATCACAAGAAGAAATCTTCTCATCATTTTCATAAAGACAAGAAAGATCTAAGGTGTTTCACTTGTAATTAAAAGGGTCACTTTTCTTCAGAATGTCCCAAGAACAAAAGGTACAACCACAATAACTACAACTCCAGCAAGAAGAAGAAGGGTAACAAAAGAAGGTACCATGCTCATGCTTCCAAAGATGATGAACCTCCAAAGAAGAAGGCTAGGACAGAAAGTGATGATAGTAATGATGACTCATCAAGTGAGGAAGATTATGTTCTAATATCTGCTCTCACAGGTACTATCTCCCATGGTTGTAATGATTGGTTGATTGATAATGGGGCTTCCAAACACATGACTGGGTTTAAGGAATCTTTTGTGAATCTATCTGAACATGAATCACCCCATAAGGTGAAACTTGGGGATGATTATCAATACCCAATCAAAAGAAGTGGTGAAGCCTCCTACAACCTAGATTCTGGAAAATCTTTGAAGATGAAAGAAGTCCTTTATGTACCTGGGCTCAAGAAGAACTTACTCTCCATCTCTGCATTGGATGCAAAAGGTATGAGGGTTGCATTTGTGGATGGCCAAGTCCTAATGTGGCCAAAGGGAAAGACCATAAATGATGTAGTTGTAATTGGAGAGCAAGAGGGAGGTTTGTATAAATTAAAAGGACAACCTGAACATGCCATGGTGCATGAATCCATGGAGCCAAGTGAACTTTGGCATAGAAGACTTGCTCATATGCACTACAGGGCACTTCCAATTGGAAGCAAGGCTATAGAGGGTCTTCCTGAAATCAAGACCAAACATGAAGGTGTTTGCAAAGGATGTGAAAAAGGTAAGAATATTAAGAAGGCTTTCCCAAGCAGTGAAAGCAAGGCAAAAGATATCCTGGAAATCATCCACTCAGATGTATGTGGTCCTATGTCATCCAATTCTCTAAGTGGGTATGTTTCCTATGTCTCATTTATTGATGACTTCTCCAGGAAGACTTGGGTATACTTCTTGAAAAACAAAGATGAGGTGTTTGATAAGTTCAAGGAATTCAAAAACTTGATGGAGAATCAAACTGAAAAAAAGATCAAAACACTCAGATCCGACAATGGTGGAGAATTCACCTCAGGTGACTTCAAGAAACTTTGCAGTGATTCAGGGATTAAGAGGGAGTTGACTGCTCCTTATAATCCTCAACAGAATGGAGTTACAGAAAGGAAGAACAGAACAATCATGGAAGCAGCAAGGGCAATGCTTCATGACTAGGATCTACCTATGCATCTATGGGCAGAAGCAGCTAGAACAGCTGTATATGTGCAGAACAGAACACCCCACAAGATATTGGACAACAAGACACCAGAAGAGGTCTTTTATGGTAAGAAACCTAAAGTCAGCCATCTCAGAATATTTGGTTGTCCAGTATACACATATGTCCCAAAGGAAAAGAGGAGCAAGATAGATCCTTCAGGAAAGAAGGGTATCTTTGTGGGTTATAGCGAAAGCTCGAAGGCTTATAGAATATACTTTCCAGGGTTCAAGAAGATTGATGTCAGCAGGGATGTAACATTTGATGAAAACTCAGCATTCATCAAATCAAGGAAGGCACCTATCGAAGTTTATGAAGAACCTAAGGAAACTAGATTTCAAGACACTACAATGACTGAAGCAATTCCAGAAGTTGTTCGTGAGTTTGAAGATCCGCAAGAACCTATAGATCCACCCTATGAGGATAACTCTCACAAGAGGAAACCTGCATGGGCTAGAGAGCTCATTCAAGATGCAGAAATATTTGGTATTCTAGAAGAAGAACACAGATCAAAGAAAATAACCAGATCACATACCAGCTATGTTGCTTTACTCTATGACATTATGAACAAAAAACCTTCCAGTTATGAAGAAGCAGCGGAAAAGAAATAATGGAAGGATGCTATGGCTGAGGAATACCAATCAATAATGAAAAATGATGTTTGGGATGTTGTCCCAAGACCTAAAGAGAAGTCTGTTGTGACTTCCAAATGGATCTATAAAATCAAGCATGCTGCAGATGGCAGTGTAGAGAAATACAAAGCAAGATTCATAGCTCGTGGCTTCTCTCAGAAAGAGGGAATAGATTATGAAGAAAATTTTGCACCTGTAGCCAGGTATACTTCCATCAGAACAGTACTTGCCCTGGTTGCAACAATGAGATGGAAAATACACCAAATGGATGTCAAGACTACTTTCTTGAATGGTGTAGTTGAAGAGGAAGTATATGTGGAGCATCCACTCAGTTTTGAAATACATGACAAGGAGTCATATGTGTGCAGATTGAAGAAAGCCTTGTATGGCTTGAAACAAGCTCCCAGAACCTGGTATGGTAGGATGTGCAGTTTCCTATCTAGTTTGGGCTTTACCAAAAGTAAAGCGGACTCCAACATTTACTACAAGGTTGAGGAAGGGAATCCTATGATTCTACTTCTGTACGTGGATGACTTACTTGTAACAGGAGATGACAGACTGATTGCAGATACTAAGAGGAAGCTTGCTGCTAAGTTCGATATGAAAGATTTGGGAATGATGCATTATTTTCTAGGTATGGAGGTGTGGCAGAATGCAGGTGGGATCTTCCTTGGTCAAGAGAAGTAGACAGTAGATATCGTGAAGAGATTTGGGATGATGGATTGCAAGGCCATGGCCACACCCATGGCATCGAATCTAAAGATTCTATGTGATGCTTCATCTGAGCCGGTTGATGTCTCTATGTATCGTCAGATGATTGGGTCCTTGATGTACCTGACAAACACGAGACTAGATATTTGATTTGTAGTTAACACATTGAGCTAGTTCCTGATGGATCCGAGGAGTATTTACCTGGTTGCTGTAAAGCATGTCCTGATGTACCTGAAGGGTAAAGTGGATTATGGGCTCAAGTATGAAGCGAATCAAAAGTTTAACCTGCAGGGTTATGTTGATTCAGATTGGGCTGGAAGTGCTACAGATAGGAAGAGCACATCTGGGTGTTGCTTTAGTATGGGATCAGGTGTTATCTCTTGGTTTAGCAGGAAGCAGTCCTGCGTAGCACTGAGTACAGCTAAGGCAGATTATGTTGCAGCCTGTTCAACTAGTTGTGAGGCAGTATGGATACGAAAGCTACTGTCTGAGTTATTTGATCTCCCATTGGATGCTATTGGTATATTCTGCGATAAACAGAGTTGTGTGAAGCTGTCTGAGAACCTAGTGTTTCATGACAGGTCGAAACACATAGAGATCAAATATCACTATATCAGGGATATGGTGCAGAGAGGAGTCATGAAGCTCATGTATGTTGCGACGGACGAGTAGATTGCAGATGTGTTGACAAAGCCACTAGCCAGGGTGAAGTTCGAGTACTTCAGGGAGAGGCTTGGTGTTCCTCAGATCGACAACACTTCGAGGAAGAAGTGATGGACACATTTGCTGAAGCCATTCCAACCATGTTGGAAGGAGGATCCTTCACATGGCTGTGGATGTAAGCACTGGATGATGAGTATCAGGACGATGCTCCAATTATTGCTCTGTATACGCATCGTGTTGATGCTGGATATGATCAGTTGGATCATTTATATTTGTATGTCTGTATACGCATCATGTTGATGCTGGATATGATCAGTTGGATCATTTATATTTGTATGTATGTACGCATCGTGTTGATGCTAGATATGATCAGTTGGATCATTTATATTTGTATGTATGTATGCATCGTGTTGATGTTGGATATGATCAGTTGGATCATTTATATATATGTACGCATCATGTTGGATGCTAGATATGATCGGTTGGATCATTTGTATGTATTTGTATATGCATCATGTTGGATGCTTGGACCATGTATCTGTATCAGGTGGATACATTGTATGATCAGGTAGATCATGTATGTTGATATGTATTATGTATTTGTATTTGTATCAGGTGGATACACTGTATGATCAGGTGGATCATGTATGATGATATGTATTAGGTAGATACTTGGTGTGCATCAGGTGGATGCATTGTATGATCAAGTTGATCATGATGATGAGCTTCAGGATGTTGCTCCAGATGATATGTACCAAGATGGTACAAGTGATGATGATCAGTATGATCATGGGCATCAGGATGATGCCTCATGTGATTATGATCCATTGGATCATGAGTATCAGATTGATACTTGGAGGTCAGAGATGATATGTGGCAGGTTGTGCAAATAGCATGTAATCAGTCCTGGGAGATCTTGCTGGTCATGCTGTGGCACATAAATGTTCTGTGGGTACTCTTTCCGGTATTGCTATGTAGTATGTAATCAGTCCTTAGATATCCGATAGGTTGAGCTGTGTGCTCGTAATCAGTCCTGGGATGAGGTATTACTACATAGACATGTAATCAGTCCTGGAGATCTGAGAGGTTAAGCTGTGTGCTCGTAACTAGTCCTGGGATGCTCTTTAGAGATCTTTCCAGTCGTGTTGTGGCACATAAATGTTCCTGGGATGCTCTTTAAAGGTTTTTTCTATCCACATGTAATAAGTCCTGGAGATCCGAGAGGTTGGGCTGTATGCTCGTAATAAGTCCTAGGATGCTCTTTAGAGATCTTGCCAGTCGTGCTGCGGCACATAAATGTTCCTAGGATGCTCTTTAAAGGTATTGTGGAGGAGATGCATGTAATCAGTCCTGGGAGATCTTGCTGGTCATGGTTAGGCACATAAATGTTCCTGGGATACTCTTTCCAGTATTGCATCTGCACATAAAATTAGTCCTGAGAGGCCACCTCTATCAGACTGTTCGCACATATGTTGAAGGCCTGTAGGTGGTGGCCCTACATCGAGTATGAAAAAGGACTAGCTCTGTAGAACTTCCTATGACGAGTAGAGTCAGATATTGGTTGATATAACAACAGCAGTGACGATGATGATGACGATGCATCGATGAAGATGATCCCGAGAAGAACACTTGTCTAGCAGAACTATGTCGAGAAATACCTTCCTAGTTAAGAGGGAGTGTTGATGTATATGTAACTTCGGAATGTATTTCATCTATGTATTTCATATATATTTATTGTACCCTTATAAGAGATGTGGTATTCCTCTATAAGGAAGTGTCTTCATGTGGATTGACAACTATCGCAAGTACCACCATGTGTGGGGTCAGCCCTGAAATATATATTGTGGATGTATCTAGATAGACAAGTCGGCCCCATAGTGTAACTGGGCAAACAGGTTAAGTATAAATAGAGATCGGGAGATCTCTATTTGTATCATTCAGAAAGTCACACTTCTCTCACTCAAAAAGTGGCGCACTAGTGAGGAGGAGGATCATTTGCTCTAGGAGACTATTTCAAGTATATTTTGGTTGTACTTTGGTTGAGCCATTGCTCTCTCTATCTCTGAGGAAGTTGTGGGGTTTTTCACCTTAGGGTTTTCCCCATGGAAATTCCGTGTCTCTTGTCTCTCATGCTTTTGATTCTTGTGATGCTTGTCATGCTTATTGTGATTGTTATGCATTGATATACTGTATATGTTATTCTCTCAATAAAGATCCAAGAGTATTGTGAATTAATGCTCAAAATTTAACAACATGGTGGTCTAATAACCCGTCACCAAGTACACACACTTGCGACACTTGTCAATACACATGACAACACTTCCTTATAGAGGAATAACACATCTCTTATAAGGGTACAATAAATATATATGAAATACATAGATGAAATACATTCCGAAGTTAAATATACATCAACACCTCCCAGAATCATAGAGGCTGTACCCATCTCTGAAGATGCTACACCAAAAGACCATGACATGTTCGAACCACAAGAACCCCCTATTACAAACTTATCAAGAAAAAGAAGGCCAGCATGGGCCAGAGACATCATTCAAGGAGCTGAAAAGTATGGAGCCCCTGAAGGCTACACTAGAGAAAGGAAGAAACCAAAGCTAGTATCCAACTATGTGGCTTTGATGTGTGATCTTGTAGATCAAGAACCTACTAGTTATGAAGAGGCAGTTCATAAGAAAGAATGGGTAGAGGCAATGACAGAGGAATACCGATCAATAATGAAAAATGATGTTTGGGATATAGTACCCAAGCCAAAAGACAAAAGTGTGGTATCCTCCAAATGGATATAAAAGATAAAGCATGCTGCGGATGGTAGCATTGAAAAATATAAAGCAAGATTTGTGGCCAGAGGATTCTCTCAGAAAGAGGGAATTGACTATGAAGAAACATTTGCACCAGTTGCAAGGTACACTTCCATTCGAACCATCATGGCACTTGCATCCATGATGAAATGGGATTTACACTAGATGGATGTAAAGACAGCCTTCCTGAATGGTGTGATTGAAGAAGAGGTGTACATAGAACAACCACAAGGATTTGAGGTGGAAAATGGAAGAACACATGTATGCAAACTGAAGAAGGCCTTGTATGAGTTGAAGCAAGCTCCAAGAGCTTGGTATGGAAGAATTGACAGTTTCTTGACAAACTTGGGCTTTACCAAAAGTAAAGCTGATCCTAATCTTTATCTCAAGGTTATGAATGATGAACCTATCATATTGTTGCTATATGTGGATGATCTATTTCTAACTCGAAATGAGAAACAGATTATCGAGTGCAAGAAGAAGCTCTCATCAGAGTTTGAGATGAAAGATCTTGGATTGATGCACTACTTCCTAGGTATGGAAGTATGGCAAGGACCGAATGGAATATTTGTAAACCAAGGTAAGTATGCTGCAGGAATCCTGAAAAGATTCGATATGTTGGAATGCAAAGCCATGGCCACTCCCATGGATTCCAACTTAAAGCTATTAGTTGATGACTCTTCAGAGTTAGTGGATGTGACTCTGTACAGACAGATTATTGGGTCATTAATGTATCTGATGAATACTAGGCCAGACATATGTTTTGCGGTGAACACTCTGAATCAGTATCTAGTGGAACCTAGAAGAGTTCACCTAATTGCTGCAAAACATGTGATGAGGTACCTAAAAGGTACAATAGATTTTGGTCTCTATTACCACGGAGATCATGACTTCAGATTATATGGCTACACAGATGTTGATTGGGTAGGAAGTGTATCAGACAGGAAGAGTACATCGGGTGGATGTTATTTTCTAGGATCTGCCATGATTTCGTGGTTTAGCAGAAAGCAGTCAAGTATGGCTGTCAGCTCAGCTGAAGCAGAATATATAGCTTCCTGCTCTGCTAGTTGCGAAGTGGTATGGCTTTGGATTTTATTATTAGGATTGTTTGACTTAGAGATGGACCCCACTGTGATTCTATGTGACAACCATAGTTGTATCAAGATGACAAAGAATCCAGTATTCCATGATAAGTCAAAGCACATAGAGATCCGATATTTTTATATACGGGATATGGTGCAGAAAGGAGCTATCAAGCTCAAGTATGTAGGCACTGATGAACAAGTTGCCGATGTATTGACCAAACTTCTGTCTTGAGTAAAGTTTGAGTATTTTCGAGACAAGCTTGGTATAGTTCAAAAGGACCCTCCTTGAAAGGGGGAGTGATATGGTTGATGATAATATTTGGATACTGGTATCGGTATGGATACCTGTATCGATGATTAGATTGCCTATATTGATGGTAAGGTCAATATTGAGGATACTTGTATTTGATACGTATACTTGTATTGGTGAGGATACTTATATTTGATATATATACTTGTATTGGTGAGGATACTTGTATTTGATATGTATACTTGTATTGGTGAGCATACTTGTATTTTATGATGTGTACTTGTATTGGTGTGGATACTTGTATTTGATATGGATACTTGTATTGGTATTGATACTTGTATTGATGATATGGATACTTGTATTGGTGTGGATACTTGTATTGATGATATTGAGGCTACCTGTTCAAACGATGAGGTTGATGATGAGGTTTCCTGTTCCGACGATGAGGTCGATGAAATGGTCCTTAGACTTTGTCTAAGTGGATAGTAAGAGGATTGTATCATCCGTTGACTTCAGTCCTAAAATGATCTGCAGACAGATGTCTCCGAGAGTAAGAGGATTGTATCATCCGTGGACTTTAGTCCTAAATTGAGCCACAAACAGATGTCTGCGAGAGTAAGAGGATTGTATCATCCATGGAATTCGGTCCTAGATTGAGCCGTAGACAGATGTCTCCGAGAGTGAGTGGATTGTATCATCCCTAGACCTTAGTCCTAAATTGAGCCGTAGACAAATGTCTCTGAGAGTGAGTGGATTGTATCATCCCTGGACCTTAGTCCTAAATTGAGCCGCACATAGATGTCTCCGAGAGTGAGAGGATTGTATCATCCTTGCACTTCAGTCCTAAACTGAGCCGTAGATAGATGTCTCCGAGAGTGAGGGGATTGTATCATCCCCAAACTTCTGTCCCTGAATTGATCCGTAGACATATGTCTCCGAGAAGTGGTCCTTAGACTTTGTCTAAGTTGATGAGTGGACTGCATCGTCCCTAGACATGATATGGTGTCTTAAAACGATCATGTGTGTTTCAGGGTATGCTACTATTGTGCTGTTGATAGAGAGGATCCAGTTGATGATGATGATGCAGATCGTGTGATGACGATGTTGATCTAGATGATGATGAAGTGGTCATGATGGTCTAGATGACGATTGCATGGTCGTGATAGTCTAGATGGTGATGCTGCTGATCTAGATGACGATGCGGTGGTCGTGATGGTCTAGATGATGATATTGCTGATCTAGATGACGATGTGGTGGTCATGATGGTCTAGATGATGATGCGGCTGATATAGATGACGATGCTGTGGTCATGATGGTCTAGATGATGATGTTGATGATCATGATGATGATGCTATTGATCGGTAGATCCAGACGATGTGGCTGTTGATCGAGAGATCCAGATGATGATACTGTAGCTGATTGAGTGCTGCAGAAGATGAAGACTCAATACTGACGATGCTGATGTTCCAGTATTGATTATGTTCCAGTAACTATCTGAGTTACTAATGAAGATGTATAAAGAAAGCTTCCGATGATTTATAGATGTATCATGTATCATGTAGTCGATGAATCCTTGCTCTTGCAGATGTTGTTATAATATCCTTCTCGTTAACGGGGAGTGTTGAAATATTGTAACTTCTAAGAATATTATATTTGTATTATTTTGGGGATGTTTCATTCCTCCGATGGGACTTTATTATGTATCCAAAGATGTTTATTCCTCCAATGGATTATGGTAACTAGGTTGATTAGATCTCCCATGTCAGGATTGTCCCTGAGTTAATTCATTAGGGTTTATTAGACTCTCTTGGAGAGGTCGGCCCCATAGGGTAAAAAGTTAGTCAGAAAACAAGTATAAGTAGAGGAGGTTGTTCCTCACTTATCTCACTCTTCCATCACTCGAAAAGTAGCGCACAAGTGAGAGAGAGGCCTGCATAGGAGGTAGAGAAGGAGCTCTGGTCTTGGACTACATCTTGTATTTTGGTTGATCATCTTATTAAGGAAAGCTTTGCTGGGTTTTCTACCCCATGAGGGTTTCCCAGAGTAAAATCTCTGTCTATCTTGTGATTGTGTTTCTTTCAGTGATCTTGCTAGTCAAATTAGTATAAACTTAACATGGTCATCTACACTTCCAGAGTCTCAATCTTATGAAGAATGAACAGTCCAGCTGGACTGTGTGAATGAACAGTCCAGCTCTTGTGAAGAATGTATCTTAGGGAAACATCAAAGGGACAATTTCCCCACTTCCACATCTCAAGCCAAAGAACACCTTGAGTTAGTTCACACATATCTATGTGTACCCATGCAATCCCAATCCATATAAGGTAATCTTTATTTTCTGACCTTTATTGATGATTATAGTAGGAAAGTCTGGGTCTACTTTCTCAAACACAAATCAGATGCCTTCTCCAACTTTAAAGAATTCAAGGCATTGACTGAAAAGAAGTGAGGAAAATCCATCAAAGTGCTAAGGTCAGAAGGTGGAGGTGAATATGATTCACATGATTTTTCAAATTTCTATAAACAACATGGCATCCAACACCAGTTCACTACCGGATACACTCCACAACAGAATGGAGTTGTTGAACAAAAGAAACAAACCATCATAAACATGGCCAGAAATATGATATCATATAAGAAGCTGTGAGATGATTATAGGGATGAAGCTGTTGCATGTCCAGTTTAATTACTAAATAGATATCCTACTGTGAGTGTCAAAGATAAGATTCCTGGAGAAGCATTGAGTGGCACAAAGATTAGTGTATCACATATCAGAGTTTTTGGATGTGTGGCACACATACCTGATGAATTATGGAAAAAGTTAGACAAAAGGAGTGAGAAATGTATCTTCATTGGTTACAGTGAACATCGCAAGGCTTACAAGATGTATAATCTTGTCACCAAAAATATTGTGGTGAGAAAATATGTGAATTTCCTTGAAGAAGAATGTTGGAGTGATCCTCAGAATGCTTCAATAGATATTCAACATAAAGAAAGTTCAGTACCACCAAATCTACCACTCAGAATACCCAGATTAGAGCTACAACATCAGCAAGAAGAAGCAACATCAACATACAGTCCACCACAAAAAACCAGAAGTTTGAGGGAGTTATATGAGAAGAATTATGTTATTAATGAGAAACTACAGTATTCTCTATTTTCCTGTCAGCCCACATGAATGAAGACATTGATTCTATAGAAAGGAATCAAACTTGGGAACTTGTTGGTCTCCCATGAGACAAAAACAACATTGGAGTTAAATGGGTCTACAAGACCAGACTCAATGAAAAATAGAGATAGAGAAGCATAAATCCAAGTTGGTTTCAAAAGGATTTTCTCAATAGTATGGTGTGGGATATGATGAAACCTTTTCTCAAGTAGCAAGGATGGACACCATCAGAAATGTACTTGCAATACCAACTCAAAATAAATGGCCTATTTATCAAATGGATGTGAAATCTTCCTTTCTCAATGGCATACTTGAAGAATAAGTCTATGTAGACCAACCACCTGTATATGCTATCAAAGGTCAAGAACACAAAGTGTGCAAGCTGAAAAAGGCCTTGTATGGTCTGAAACAAGCTCCCAAATCTTGGTACAACAGGATTGATTCCTACCTCATAAAAAATGGGCTCAACAGAAGCATTAATGAGCCCACTCTGTATTTAAAAATAGATCAATAAGGTAACATTATGATTGTATGTATTTATCTTGATGATATGATTTATACTGGAAATATGATGTTAGAAGAATTTAAGACCGTCATGAAAAAGGAGTTTGAAATGAATAATATTGGCCTTATGAAGTACTTCCTTGGTCCGTAAGTTGACCAAAGTGAAAATGGCATGTTCATCTATCGTCATAAGTATGATACATACATTCAGCAGAGATTGAGAATTTATAAATGCAAACCAGCAGAAACCCCCATTGTTGTAGGCACCAAGTTAAGCAACAATGATGATGGACCAGTAGTGAACGAGCTACAATTTACAAAATATTCGTAGGCATTTTAATGTATTTGATTGCAACTCGACTTGATTTGATGTATGCTGTCAGTTTGATCTTTAGATTTATGGAGTCTCCAAAAGACTTTCACTCGAATGTTGGTAGAAGAATTCTAAGATATGTTGGAGGCACAATTGGTTATGGAATTTGTTACTCTCATTCACAGACAGTACTATTACAGGGTACACTGATAGTGATTATGCGGGTAGTATTGATGATAGAAAAAGCACATCTGGTTATGCTTCCCATTTGTGTACAAATCTGATTTCATGGGCCTCTCAGAAACAACCCATTGTTAGCATGTATTTTTTAGAAGTAGAATATGTAGCAGCAACTACAACATAATGCCACACAGTTTGGTTGAGAAGAATTTTGAAGGATCTGGGACACACATAAAAAGAGCCAACACATATTTATTGTGAAAATAATTCTGCAATACAATTGTCCAAACATAATTTGTTTCATAGAAAAATTAAATACATTGACACTCGCTATCACTTTATAAGTAAGTTAGTCAATAATGGAGAGATCACTTTGTTGTTTTATGGCTCTAAGGAGCAATTGAATGACATGTTTACCAAAATGTTTGGAGCATATGCATTTGTGTTTCATATAAAGAACTTAGTCATTGATAGTGCTGAGGATATTGTCCCAGTTGAGATTAAGGGGGTGTGTTAAGAATTGTAATCTCATTGTGTAACATCCCAAAAATGCATGAAATTTAAAAAAATTTTGACGTAGCATTAATTGCTATACTAGCTGTGCGGAAATATATTAAATGCTTGTTTGCTCATTTAAAGAAATGCTGGAATAAAATGTTATCACGATCATGCACGCGTAATTGTTTTACGATGTGTGTGAAATGTAATTAAGTCTACATTATGATGCTATTGGATGTTTCTTGCCTCAGTTGTGCATCCTAGATTACTTATGAATTGTTATCGATGCTTTATATATTTACTTGCTACTGTTTAACCGTGCTAACTGTTTGTTATTCCTTTTGATGATGAAGGGATCCTATGGGTACCCCAAGGCTTACTTATCTATTAGCTAAAGCATTTGAACGTTCTTTTCGCAGATCACAAGTAAGATAAAGTTAGTATTTTGAAAGTGAAATATGGAAGCCTTAAATGTCATCAGTTAGATTTCAAGTTTAAAAAGAGAAGTAGAATAGCTTGCAATACATTTTAGGGTGAGATCCATTCCGTTTGTTTCTCCAACTAAAATTTGTATTTAAAAGATCTCACTCCATTCCTTATCATTTACATTAATTGTATGCATATGTATTGTATTAAGTTATAAGGAGTAATTGCTTTGGCCTTCAAGACTAAAGGCATTAGGCTTCTATCTTAATTTCTATACCATGTTAGAGGAGGCATATCCTACGCTTATATGCTAACATGACATTTCTATCTCTATGATACTTGTGTATTACATGCATAACCTATATGCATCTAACCTCTATTATGTTAGTACATGTATCACTTGTAAGCTAATGTTATTATAATAACTTAAACAAAAGATTATAGTTTAAAACCTTATGTACTCTATTCTATCAACTTATAGGATGGTTGTTATAAGCTAGAACATTTTAAGGATGACAATAGTTATAACTATTTACTATTTGTAATTCTTCCATAGTTTATACTATGGATAATGTAATAACTAAAGCATAGTGAGTATTGTAACTATACGATGGTGTTGATATAGTTTTTGGTACCAAGGTTTGATTATATGAATGCCTTTAAGAGTAATGTCTGTTAATTTTCAGAATTTACTTCAATCTGATCTAGGATCTTAACTGAGAGAATAACATGTACAGCATATCTACAGCATATCAATCATGGACACAATAATGCAAGCACACAAGAGACACAGATTTTACTTGGGGAAAACCATAAAGGTGAAAAACCCCAATAACTTCCTCAGAGATAGATAGAGCAATGATACAACTAGAATACAAGAGATAGTCTTCTCCTATCAGTAGCGCCTCCTCCTTCACAAGTGCGCCACTCTCCAAAGTGTGAGTGAGAGAATAGAATGTGTAAACTGAGAGAGACACACTCTCTATTTATACACTAACTTGACTGGACCTTTACTCAACTAGGTCGGCCTCAACTTAACCACTTAACATAATGCTGACTGGGCCGACCCCCACTAGGGTGGTCTAATAACCCTTTGACCCACATGGTCGAGCCCCGATAGGGTGGTCTAATAACTCTTTGACCCACATGACTTATACAGGGCCGACCCCAACAAGGTGGTCTAATAACCCATCAAGTATAAGTTACGACACTTACAATATAAATGATGACACTTCCGTATAGAGGAATAATAACATCTCTATAGGAATACAATATACATATATGTGAAATACATTCCGAAGTTACATATACATCAACACTCCCTCTTAACTAGGAAGGTATTTCTCGACACAGGTCTTCTAGCACAAGTCATGTTCTCTGGATCATTGTCACTGCTGCTGCTATCTCAATCAATCTCTGAATCTACTCATCATAGGAAGTTCTATAGAGCTAGTCCTTTTTCATACTGGATGTAGGCCCACCACCTACAGGTCTTTGTCATCACTGGCCATACTGTGGAAATCTTAGGACTTATTACGTGCGTCACAAAACCTTAAAAGAGTATCTTGACTAGCAAGAACCTTAAATAGCATCTGAGGCCTTTTTCATCGTGTCCAGATCTCCAGGACTTATTACATGTGACCCCACCACAAAACCTCGAAAGAGAATCCCAGGACTAATTACAAGCACAAGGCTCAACCTATCAGATCTCCCAGGGAAAAAATTACATGTGGTAACCACAAAACCTCGAAAGAGCATCCCAGGACTGATTACGAGCACAAGTATCAACCTATCAGATCTCACAGGGCACAAATTACATGTGGTCATGGAAAAACCTCGAAAGAGCATCCCAGGACTGATTACGAGCACATGGCTCAACCTATCTGCTCTCCCAGGGCACAAATTACATGCCATAGGACAAAACCTCGAAAGAGCATCTGTTAGATATCCCAGGGCACAAATTACATGCCATAGGAAAAACCTCGAAAGACTATCTGCAGATTTCCCAGGGCAAAAATTATATGTCCTCCCAAGCAAAACCTCGAAAGAACATTTTCCAGATATCCCAGGGTACAAATTACATGCCATAGGAAAAACCTCGAAAGACTGTCTGCAAATCTCCCAGGGCACAAATTACATGCTTATCTGCACAACCTGATACTCACCATACATCATCCTGATGTACACATGATCATCCTGATCATCATCACTGCAACATCCTGAAGCTCATCATCCATGATCATCCTGATCATACAATGCATCTACCTGATGCATACCAAGTATCTACCTGATACATCATACATGATCCACCTGATCATACAGTGTATCCACCTGATACAAATACAAATACATGATACATATCAACATACATGACCTACCTGATCATACAATGTATCCACCTGATACATATACAGATACATGGTCCAAGCATCTACCATGATGCATACACAAAATACATACAAATGATCCAACCGATCATATCCAGCATCCAGCATGATGTGTACGTACATATAAATGATCCAACTGATCATATCCAGCATCCAACATGATGCATACATACATATAAATGATCCAACTGATCATATCCAGCATCCAACATGATGCATATATAGAGCAGTAACTGGAGCATCGTCTTGATGCTCATCATCCATGATCCTCCTGATCATCATAGCATCGTCCTCTTCAGATCATCTCATCGTCCACGAAGCATAGCCCAGATGCACATCATCCAGCACTTACTCCACCGAAATGGGAGAACACATCTACCACCATTTGGGGAAGGCTCCAGCTCTTACTTTTTCACCATGGGAGAACACATCTACCACCATGTGAAAAATGGCTCAGCAATTACATCACGACCAAGGGAGAACACATCAACCATGTCAGAAAAGCTCATGTGCATCTGCATCTTCCAGAATCATCACTTCCCTTTGGAAGGAACCTCGACCTAAAGTGCACCAAGCCTCTCTCTGAAGTACTCAAACTGCACTCTGGCCAATGGCTTGGTCAATACATTTGCAACCTACTCATATGTCACAACATACTCTGCTTTGGCTGTACTCAGTTCTACGCAGGACTGCTTCCTGCTAAACCAAGAGATCACACCTGATCCCATACTGAAGCAGCATCCAGATGTGCTCTTCCTATCTACAGCACTGCTATCCCAATCTGAATCAACATAACCCTGTAGGTTAAACTTTTGATTCACTTCATACTTGAGCCCATAATCCACTGTACCCTTCAGCTACCTCAGAACATGCTTTACAGCAACTAGGTGAACACTCCTCGGATCCGTCAGGAATTGGCTCAATGTGTTCACCGCAAATCAAATATCTGGTCTTGTGTTCATAAGGTACATCAAGGACCCAATCATCTGACGATACATAGAGACATCAACCGGCTCAGATGAAGCATCACAAAGAAGCTTCAGATTCGATGCCATAGGTGTGGCCATGGCCTTGCAATCCATCATCCCGAACCTCTTCAGGATCTCTACAGCATACTTCCCTTGTCCAAGGAAGATTCCATCTGCACTCTGCCACACCTCCATGCCAAAAAAAATAGTGCATCATCCCCAAGTTCTTCATGTCAAACTCGGCAGCAAGCTTCCGCTACATGTCGGCAATCAATCTATCCTCACCTGTTATAAACAAGTCATCCACATACACTTCTTCAACTACACCATTCAAGAAGGCTGTCTTGAAATCCATATGGTGTATCTTTCACTTCATCACTACAGCCAGAGCAAGTACTGATCTAATGGAAGTGTATCTGGCTACAGGAGCAAAAGTCTCTATGCTACCACCTGCAGCATGCTTGATCTGTAGATCCTATTGGAAGTCACTACAGACTCCCCTTCAGGTCTTGGGACTGCATCCCAAACATCTTCATGATCAACAGGTACTCCTCGATCATGGCATTCTTCCCAGATC
Source organism: Larix kaempferi (assembly GCA_027924585.1). Taxonomy (NCBI): domain Eukaryota; kingdom Viridiplantae; phylum Streptophyta; class Pinopsida; order Pinales; family Pinaceae; genus Larix; species Larix kaempferi. The sequence continues at coordinate 13,514,632 of BSBM01000101.1, read as the reverse complement.
CTGGGAACTTCAATGTCTTCAATATTTTCAATAGATAACTTTGTTGCTGAACAAATGTTGTAGTCCTTCTTTTGTAGGTGATGGTATACGATCTTTCCTACACAACAAGTTAAATTGCGTGATTAGAAAACATCTTATAGTTTTCAGAACAAATTCTTACACATAAAGAAATATGTCATACAGTCATGCAATTATTTTAGCCAATGCTTCAATACAACATTTATCCATATTCCGTAACTTTCTAGATGCCTTCCAATCTCTACCAGAACATTGTTAAGAGTGTGCACAACTCCTAATATGTTAGCAAAGAGGTTTCATTCTAGATAAGTAGCAATGGAATGTTGTACAGTGCCATAGGCCACTTACCCATGTATATTAGTAGTATACTGTTCATCAATGCAACTATTCTAATATGCATAATACACAACCTAATTCTAGGAACATAAGCATATACATCATTGAATAACATTATGTAAGAAATGACAATTCAAATACTTATCTTTGTTTGGTTGTTGGGTGGACTCCCTCTGAATCTTTGCAACTCCATTCTGATGTGGTTTGTGAGAAGTGGTCAACTCCCTCTGAATATCTGCATCCTTGTAGAAACTGTTGAAGTGTGCTCCTTTGCTTTCTTGCAGGAACAACTGGAGTGTGCTCCCTCTTGATATTTGCTTCCTGGATTACCTGTCCTTGAACTTACATCCATCCTTAATCACTGTGCATGCTTATTAGTATCATCACTGTGTTATCCTTGAGGTCTCATACATAATCACACATTTATTAGTATAACACAATAATCTTAAACATGTATAGTCATAATCATTCACATATAATAAAAATTAGTATTCAAGGTTTCAGGGAAGTCTTCTTTTACTCATACATATTCTTATTTGATCATAGGACTCTTCTGGTTAGTTGAATCATCAATCAAGATAAGAGATATCATATGCATAAAACCCGTGATTATTCAAACCTATACCTTCATGATTCTTCTGGTTAGTCATATCATCAATTATGGTAAGAAACATAATATGCATACAACCATGATTATTCAAACCTATGACTTCATGAATAATCATTATCAACAACACAACAGTATAAGATTCTAACACAAGGTAGGATTCTAGCTTGATATAGGAAAAACATACCTGGATTAGCATGCTAGCTAGTTATGTCTAACATACCCGCATAATGTCTTCTGGTTCTCTTAAGTGACTTGTGCTAGCAACCTGCATGTCTCATAAGTTAACCATTGTAGAACCAAGTTATACATACCTCGAAAGTAGATCTTCTATGTGATCCATGACAATGGATGAATCTTTGTCTTCATGTCACCATGTGCATATGTTCTTGAAGTAGAACATGATTTGACTTTCTTGGTGTACCTTTTGTGATAGCAAACAACATAAACCTCATACAACATCACAATGCATTAGTACAATCATAAGTGTCAAAACCTTAATCAATGAATATCTTCTATTAAGGTGATACGACAAGTCCAGTAATTAATCAAGATTATACTGTAATGATATGAAGACAAACATATGATAAAATTAACCATGAAACATACCTATAAGCCATACCTGTCAAGATTGCTTGTAATCTTCTTATGGAAGGCCTTAGCCTCATCTTCCTTTGAGACATGAACTTCTTCACTTATGCAGGTGAACAATCCATCTTCTTCTAGGATTAACCCAATCCACTTGATTTGCAAGAACTGGACCTAGAGATGGATTAGGGTTTGTCAAAGAAACCCCAAAAATTCAAAATTTGAATTTCAAACTTCTGAAAGGATAGAAATATGCACCTTGATGAGCTGATCAAGTTGGTATATTCAGAATTTGAAAACTGCAAAGTTTCACCCCTCGAAATTGCCTTTTAGATTTCTGGATTCACTAGGAGGACCCTAAATTAGGGTTTGAGTTTCCCGGAGCTTCACCCAACCAAAAGATTTGATTCAAATCTCTAAGCTTCTATTTTTATGAGGAGCTTCCAACCGTCGTCACAGATTTCAAAAATTCCCATTTTTGCAGAAGCCCTAATTTTCCACTTTTCTAATCAAAGTCCCGAACTAGGGTCTGATCAAGCCCGGTCTTTTCCCAACCAAAAATTCTGATCTTGGTCTCTAAATTTCTATTTTGATGAGTAGCATTCAACCGTGGTCTCCGATTACAAAAATTCCAACTTTCTCCAAAGCCCTAAATTCCGAAAGCCATGAATGAAGGTGCTCAAAAATAATTCTGATTTGACAGAAATATGTACCTGATTGTTTCTAGTGTAACTCGGAACTTTTAGATCCACGAGGTCTGAAACATTTTCTTGAGATATACCGACCTGTTATCTTTTCATCCCGACAGGTCTGACCTCAATTGGATTCTCTGAGAGAGAGTTATGCCAAGTCTCGCAACGTGACCTGTTTATGGGATAATACAGAAGAGTGAACTTGTATGGCGTACCACGTGTCACTCGTTCAACTTCGGCCTTTAAAAAATTTTCTTGCAATATCCTAACCTATTATCTTTCCATCCTGATAGGTCTGACCTCAATTGGATTCTCAGAGAGAGATTTATTCCAAGTGTCGCAACGTGACCTGTTTATGGGATAATACAGGAGAGAGAACTTGTACGGCGTTCCACGTGTCACTGGTTCAAATTCGGCCTCTAAAAACTTTTTCTGAGATAGTACAGTCTATGTACTACCTGTCACATTTTACTACATTTCATTTGGAGCTTCCTAGCTCAACTTATGACCTTTTTACCAAGGTCACTTGATTTTGAATTAGATCTGGAAGATGTCGAAACCCTATATTGTACTGATCATAAATCACAAAGTGCAATGAATTAGAGGTTTTCCTTGGGACACAAGTTACATGTGGATCTGATCTTCAACCTGTAAAAGTTTCAGATCCAAAAACTTCGCCAAACTGGATTTATAGCGAAAGTGCTACGATGACTGGTTTTTGCTATATCAAGCCCTAGCATCGTAAGTGCAACAAGTGTCATACATGCCATATCATGCCTTCTTTCAGGCTATCTCTGATACCATGTTAAATTTTCAGAATTTACTTCAATCTGATCTAGGATCTTAACTGAGAGAACAACATGTACAACATATCAATCATGGACACAATAATGCAAGCACACAAGAGACACAGATTTTACTTGGGGAAAACCATAAAGGTGAAAAACCCCAATAACTTCCTCAGAGATAGATAGAGCAATGATACAACCAGAATACAAGAGATAGTCTTCTCCTAGCAGCAGAACCTCCTCCTTCACAAGTGTGCCACTCTCCAAAGTGTGAGTTAGAGAATAGAATGTGTAAACTGAGAGAGACACACTCTCTATTTATACACTAACTTGACTTGACCTTTACTCAACTAGGTCCGCCTCAACTTAACCACTTAACATAATGCTGACTAGGATGACCCCCACTAGGGTGGTCTAATAACCCTTTGACCCACATGGCTGACCCCCAATAGGGTGGTCTAATAACCCTTTGACCCACATGATTTATATAGGGCCGACCCCAACAAGGTGGTTTAATAACCCATCAAGTATAAGTTACGACACTTACAATATAAATGACGACACTTTCGTATAGAGGAATAATAACATCTCTATAGGAATACAATATACATATATGTGAAATACATTCCGAAGTTACATATACATCAACAATGTCACCTTACTATAACATTTTATGAGGCCCTCCACAAAGAATGGTCGATAACTTGACCTAGGGTATGGTGCGAAATACAAACACCTGGATGTTGGGTTTACCTTTGAAATCTTATAATCCCAACATATTGTAATGTTCAACCATGGAAAAGTGAGTATTAACCCCGATGCATGGTTGTCCTGGCAGGAATTTACATACTATGGTAGCTAAGGTTTATTAAAGTGAATTAAAGTGTTTCTGACCGGATGGTCTAATGACACCTCCGTGGAAGCTCTTCATGTGGTCTCCTTGAACCCGGTGCCAACCCTAACTACTCTTGGGCTTACCACTTCGATGGCATAACCATTTTGCATTCAATGTTTCCGGAGTGGTGTGGTAGAGATGTCGACAGCCCTGCCGGTATTTAGGGTTTTGTTTCTGGTTTTTGAGAGCACCTCCTGAGTTTTAAACCGTGACTTGTGGAAGGATTATAGTCATTAGTTTACAGTATTAAGAGCCAAGCCATGGAGTGAGGGTTCGGCACTAGTCTTGGCAGTTTTAATGGCTCAGGATTAACGCCGGTTTCAGGAATGCTCAGTTTCGATCCACGGTTTCTCTACGAAGGTAATGTCTCAGATTTCCAAATGTTATTGTTGCCTGTAAATTTATTTTCAACTTCATAATGTATCTTTTAACCGTCAATGTCATAATGGTAGGTACTTCTCGTCTACAGGGTGCTATGATTGAAGCTATAAGGAGATGTTTCTTACACAACCGATAAGCCACAGTGGTTTTCCTATAGGTTACTCTTGGAAACTGTTGGCCATTGTTTGGGTGTTATCCGAACCTATGGGTTTGATGTCTGGCTGAAGGTGTTGTCATCATTGTAATGTTTTATGAGCCAAAAGGAAAATGTAGGGAGGATGGAATCCTCGACCTACTTCAATGTTAGCTCTACATCACTTCTCTGTGTATTTATTTGTTGAAAATGTAACAATAGTTGAAGGGGTTTACCCTCTGTTGTTTTAATAGAAATGAGAAGGCTTTGTAACTTGATGTTGTTGTATTCGTCATGTTTGAGAGAAATGCTCCAAGACTTGTTTTATTTTATTTCAATGCTTGTTTATGAAATGTTTTGTATTGATAAAGTCCGAGAGCCAAAGGATAACTACCTCGTGTTGAAGTTTTAAACTCTGAACTTGTTTTTGTTGAAGAAATAACTTCGACAGATTTAAGAAAGTCGAACTAAGTGCTGAGACCCAGTCTTGTATCTCTATTGTTTTGTTGAATGATGCTTTAAACTAAAACATTCGATTATTTTGCTAATGAAGTCGAAAGTGTCCTTCGTCTAAGTTGGCTTTGTTAAATAAATGTTGATCATGGTCAATGAAATTTGTGTTTAGAAAGATTAAGGGTTTGGCCATGAGGCTGGTTATGAACTCGTTTCGATACTAGGGTTATTTTGGTTCTCTTAGGGCTTTGAATGTAACCTGTAGGTATAAGGAAAGAAAGCTTGTAGCTCAGCTATATCTTATAAATCCTATTTGATTCGTTAAGTGTTGGATGTTTACTATATGTTATGATATAAGTAGTTAGGGTTCTTTCAAATGGGACATTCATCCACAAGCAGAGTTGTTTGTAAGATGAATGTTACTAGTTCTGCTTACAAGGTATGTTTGTATTGATAGTTGTTTCCAAATCATGGATGTTGTTAACTGTTTTGATATTATATAAATAAACTACAGAATGATTAAAAGTCTTATTAGGATATTCGAATGGGTAGGTAAAATAGCAAGAGGCTATTAATATCATTTACAAGGGTTTAGAAACATGGAAAAGTGAAACCCTATTTTATTCTGTTGCTGCAAAAGAAAAGATATTATAATGTCTGAATAATATGGATGTTGCTATGTTTGTTTTACAGCTATTTAAATTTCATACAAGTTGATGAAAGACTAAAGTGAAGTTTGAATACTAAAATGTATTAAAGGGAACATGATAAGATAATGTGCATTTAGTATTTGCTGTAAGGAAATAGTTAACCTGTAACTAGATCTTAGGTTTATGCAGAAACATACAACTGTTTGAGTTTCTGTTATTTCTTTTGTTATAATTTGTGAAGATATTCTAAAGTATGCATAATATATATATATAGCTATATTTTTCTATGACCGAGAATATAAGATATTTTAATTTGCAAAATATAATAGATAAGGGAATTTTAAGGGAAACATAACAGAGTTAATCTATTCATTCATTTTGCTTACTGCATAACATTTATCTATTTAATCTCCCTTCCCTGTACTAAAGTACGGTACAAAAAATAGTACGTGGAAAAATACAGGGAAGGCATTTAATCTATCATTTCATATACTTATTCAACAGTCTACAGAATCATAATCAGATTAGAAAATCAAACATTTACTTCTGCATGATGATAACTATCAATTTTTAATTAATGAATACTAACTCAACAACTACAGAAAACAAATTATAACTGCTTAGGAAATGAAATAGCAAGTAGAACCTGCAACTGTAGATAAGGTGGACAAACACCCAAAGAGGCTTGTTCCTCCCAACCTTCTCCAGAAGAAGCAGCCAATATAACTTTCTCCTTTGGATCCCTGAGCCTTTTTACTGAACCACTAGGTAGAAAACTCTGTGTAGAAGCAAGGCACTCAAGTTGTACTTCCAGGAATCAATGGAGACTTGCAACACACCTCAAACCTATGCCCTAAGCAGGAAATAACTCTGCATTTGGAAGATGTGAAACCGACTTACAAAGAAACTCAAAACATAGCTTCCCCTCATCGAATCTCTTGTGTGCATACAACAGAACCAAAAGGTAAATTTTCTCGTCAAAAAAAGTGTTAGCCTCTACTCAATTCCATGGATTTATAAAGATGCCTAGGTCTTTAGTGGTTAGTTTCCAAATAAATGAGGCTCAATCTCTAGTCCCATCTTTCAGGTAAGCATGACCACAATTCAAGGGAGTTGTCCCATAACAATAGCTAGTTATTGAGTTCATGATGCTGCCACTTGTCCATTTCCTTCTACCCTAGATTCCATTCCACCTAGTGGGTCAATAAACACTCTTTCAATAGTATCTTTGGGTGAGTGTCTCCTATTTTATTTTATTAAATAATAATATTGTGCAATTACAGTCATCCTTGGCCACTTGTCCAAATATAAAAATTTACAATAAAAGTTAAGATAATGTTTCCTTCAAACATAAAATGTTTCAACAAAGGGGTATGTTACACACTGGTCTAGAGTGCATTAATTAGTTGAGTGGTTAGTTGTTTTGTTTGACTAGGACATTTTTATGTCCCATAGTATTTTATGTTCCATAGTATTGGATCGTAGTATTGTCATTATGTAATCCTATAAATGCTTTTGATTAATAATAAAAAAGAAATCAATATGCCCACTGTTGATAGAATTTTTCGCTACGGATAAGTAAAAATTCTCTTAGATTAAAGTAGACTTTAACTGACTCTAAACTAAGACAAAAATAAACAAATGCTACCTTGAATTCCTAGATCTAAATAGACATGTCAAGATTAATGTGCTAGAAGAAGTAGAAGAAATCTAACTGACCTCCAATCCAATCGCTTGTCTTTATGGTTGCTCCAATTTCCAAGTCCTCGTGAATGAACCTGTCAAAATGAAACCAAGATACAAGCATATACAATTCTCTAGCAACTTGAAATATGAGTTAGGATCTAAATCTACAATAGATACAAATCATATCATTGAAACAAAATCAATACATGTGATTTGGGAAACAAGACAAGTTATGTTCTATTATCAACTTGAAGTCACTTACAATGGTTGCTTGATATCCAAGCCAACTTCCAGCTCCAAGTGCTTCCTCCTCTAGCTATCTCCACAAAGCTTCAAGATCATAAGTTTGATGTCTCCAAGAGTCATCCCCTTTTATCATGGAATGCCTTTCTATTATAGTGTGTGGTAGGGTTAACCAACAAGAGAGAAGGGTGGATCTTGGGAGAGTTTAGTGGATCAGGCCTACTAATCATAGAAAGTGAGTTAGGATCGAATCAGGGACACCAATCCTAAAAAATATCTCGAAAATCAAAATCCCACAAGCCATGGCAAAAAGGCTAAAAAAGGTGTACCGCGCCTCCTGAACAGAGCATAACGCGGTAGTACCGCGTGGCAGAAAAAGAGCATAGCGTGGTAGTACGGACTACCACGCTCCTAAGATGGAGCAAGGTGCGGTAGTAAGGGTAAATGAAGTCTCAGCTAGGTTGATTCTTGACAGGGTAGGTTTTCCTTCAAGGATCACTCATCATTTTTCTCTTCTGGGTGTTTTAAGCAGTAGGGGAAGTGTCGTCAACTCTTTTTGTGGTGAAGATGCGACACTGTGAAATATGGAGGTATAACACCCACTTTCGTTATAACCTTTACTGTTGACAGATGTGTGTGCTCCATTCTTAACATCCATTAGCCCATTTGTCCATATCAGTTGATAGTTTCCTTTTCATTGGTGGCCGTTTCAATTGAAAATATGGACTCTTCGATCCTCCTCCGTAACGCTCTATGCCTCTATTATATCCTAGAGTTGGATGTCTTTCTTGCATTGTTAAATCCACAGAAATATATCAGATGCAACAACCAACATTCCAAAATAGCACAACATCATCATCATCAGTTGGCCCACCTGCTTGGCATAGCAACAACATCTATCAGTCGACCCACTTGTGGGAATGAAGGGTAGTGTTTCTTTTACTGACAACAACATGCACAAATTACCAAAATAAGAAACTATCACCTACAGGATGACTTTTAGTAAGAAAATAAATTTCTGCAACTGTTTCAGCAAACTGTATTCTACAAGACCGTTTCAACAAACTATATCAACAAATTGTATTCTACATGAATTGTTTCAGCAAGTAATTTAAATTTGTTTTGATGACCCCTACATTCATAAAGATTAGGCCAATACTATGTTTCAGCAGTCAAACATATTTAACAAACCTATACTCACAGAATAAACTTTGATCTCTTAACTTGCTACAACAAACTAACTTCAAAATAAATATGAGTTTACAAACTCATAAACAGAGCATAACAAAAAATACAAAGTAAAAAATATGTTTTTAACTTCAACTAATAATTGTATTCCGCTCTATATATTATCAAGATTACAAGGATGGATATTTATAGTGTTTCAAGATAATCGGTCATTAAATGCTAATTGACCCTTCATTACAAAATTATCTCTGTAGAAATAAATATTCCGTCTCACTGAAATTCTACAGACTGACAAAATGAGGAATTTGTTGGCCTTTCAAAAATACAGTGGATGAATGCAATTGTTGGTATTGATTCTTCATGTTCTATAAAGTCAAAATACCTTAATGACAGTGGCTCTTCACAAATTTAATAAGTTGAACCAAGGTGGTGGCTTCCTCTTCAAATATTGAATGGATAAAGTGGTGTGGCGGTGGAGGCTCTTCAAAATCTTTGCGGTTACCAATCTAAGCAGTGGAATAATTAATTAATTTCCAACATTCTCCCCTTAATTATTTCACCCTGTTAGGATATTTAGACACTTAGGAGTTAGTTAAGATAAACTTGTGTAATATATCCGTTAGGGATAGTGTGTTTCTTTAGTATGCATTAGTATGCATTTGTAAATACTTAATCTGACGGTAACGATATGTTTCCGACATAGAGTGATCCGACGACTCAACTTCTCTTAGATCAAACCTAACCTTGATCTGTGGCTTAACACCCGATTGGTCCATGATCTCTATTTAAAGAGCATGGAGGGTCATTGTTTAGTTGATCGATTATGAGAAGCTCATTTGTAACTTTCTTTCTTTGCATAATAAATTTTCTCGTAGAAGCTATTTGGCCGGGGCCGTGGAGTGTTTCCCTCAAGAGGGTTTAAACCATGTCAAAACATCGGTGTGTTGATCTGTGATCTGTTTGTGTGAAGTGGTTGCTCTTGGTGTTCGGTCCTTTGGTAGTACCCTGTGTACCCGAACATGGTATCAGAGCTTTTATGAAGTGCCGCTTCCGGTTATGATCTAGATCTTGAACTGTTGTTGCCAAAATTCGAAGGGGTTTCTAGTTCTGGTATTTCTGTGCATTTCTGGGCTATGGGAGGTGTTCCATTGCGTCCAGAGCGTCGTTTCCATTGGAAAATAGTTTTCGTTTGATCGAAAACGGTTCCCGGTTGCTTCAGAAACGCGTTTTTCATCAGATCGGAAGGTATAATGTTACAGTGACGCATTTTTTTATTTCGTTTTTTAATAAGAAAAAATATCATATTTCATTTTTTTTTTACTGTTAGATTATTTTTGGGTTCGGATTGTTGCTTTCCCGTCTGCGTATGCTCTTTTCCGTGCACCTTGAGCGATCTCGGCAAATCAGAAACAGAAAGGGAAAGGGTTTTTCTCGGTTGCGTATGCTCTTTGCCGTGCACCTTGCGCGATCTCGGCAAATCAGAAACAGAGAAAAAATGTAGAATTTCCGGGCAAGCTAAAAAGATCTAACTCCACAAGTGTGGAAAAGTTTTTTTGTTTTGTTTTGTGGTCTGTTTTGCAGGAAAAAGGGCAAGCACGCAAACCGAGCAAGAAGAGTGAAAAAAAAAAAAACCCCTTCCTCATTTCCATATTTTACATACCTTTTAATCTAGCTCACTTGGTTCAAAGTTGCTTTATTCCTTAATAAGTCTTAGGAAGTTACTTTTGAAAAGAAAAGTGCATGCAATTTCTATTTTCAAGTTACTTTATTGTAAAAGTGCATCTCACTTAAATAATAAAAAATAAAAATACAAGTGAGTCACTTAAGCTTTTTATTTATTGTTGCACTATTTAAAAGTAATATCATTGTAAAAGTGAAATCACTTATTTTACAAAAGTGATTCAGTTAAAAGAAACTTTTTTGTAAAGTAATTGTCAAAAGGTTCATCTTGGGAAGAGGGGGGTTCTTTTTTTTGCTGGACATTCTCTAGCTGCCACGTCACTATTGGGGACATCTTCAACAATTTCTTTGTTCAAGCATAACTTCATCATACAGAGTCCGTTTTCAGTGTCGTTTTTTTTGAAACCGCCTATTGTTTCGAGCTCTTCACATCCAGACTATTGGTTTCTGCTTTTACAGCCATTAATTTACAAATATGGCCGCCCTTTGTGATATTCTACTTAACAGTTCCAACTATTTCTCATGAAAATCTCGTATGGAGGATGTTCTACGAAGTAGGGGACTTTTCAGAATTACAACAGGGAAAGAAAAAGAACCCACTGATGATGATAAGAAAATAAAATGGGCAAATAGATGTGATGAAGCTCGTGGATTGATTGGGATGTCAATCTCTACTGATTTGCGATTCCACATATCTGGAATTGATGAACCTAATGCTGCTTGGGACAAGTTGGAATCTGTGTTTGGTAAACACAATGAAATTCGATGTCACCAACTCGAAAATGAGTTGATTTCTTTAAATCCAAGTGACTTTTCATGCATTCAAGATTATTTATCTAAGTACAAAACTCTTAAACTCTTATGTGCAGAATGTAAGATTGAGAGGGAAGACAAATAGTGCATTTATCATATTCTCTCCAAACTTGGACCTGCATATTCTGTTTTTGTATCTACATTTTACTCCATGAAAGCATCATTGAATGCAGCTAGCTATCAAGAGCCTAGTCTTGAATCCTTTTGTGATTCCTTGATTAGGGAACAAGATAAACTCATTCATCTTGGAATAATCAACAATGCAGATACATCTGGGAAAGCCTTATTGTCCCAACAGAAAGAAAAGTCCAAGCCTCCCAAGAAACAAAATTTTTGCAATAATAAGTCAAACAAGGGTCCAAAACCCTCTCAGTCAGCTACTTCTTTAAAAAATGACAAAGAATCCAAGCCAAAAGGAAAGAAGACTGAGCGTCATTGCAACTATTGCGGGAAAGATAATCATGATGAATCTAAGTGTTTCAAGAAGATGACAGCCTTGGAAGCAGCAATGAAGAAGCACCACATCAGCCTAGATTCGCCTTCAGAATCTGCCTCTCATGGACATGCACTTTGTGCTTCTGGTTATTCTTATAATGCATCTTCTTCTACTACTTCAAATGAATGGCTCATTGATTCTAGAGCATCTTATCATATGGCTAAGGATCAAGCCATCTTTTCTACTATGCATGAATGTAACACCAAACAAATATTTGTTGGTGATGATAGATCTCTAAGTGTTGTAGGAGCTAGAACAGTTCCAGTAGATAATGGTCATTTTAGTGATGTACTATGTGTTCCAAGAATTTCCTGCAATTTGTTATCAGTCTATCAGATCACTCATTCTGGTGAAGGTAAAACTGTGACCTTTACACCTCACCAAGTTGTAATCAAGGATTTTAAAGATCCTCAACAGGTCCTAGCTACCAGAATTGTTGATGATATTACCAGGCTGTACAAGTTTAACAACTTTGGGTCATCACCTTTCCCTTCAGTTTTTGTTGCTCATAGTGATAACTTGAGCAAACTTTGGCATGAGCGATTTGGTCACTTAAATTATCGCTCATTGCAACAACTATGTAAAGAAAATATGGTGACAGGTCTTCCAATGGTATCTTGCAGGGATGGTGTTTGCTCCGGTTGTGTACTCGGAAAACATCATCGGGACAGTTTTGACAAACGTGCCTCTTGGCACGCCTCGGTTCCCTTGGAGCTTGTGCATAGTGACTTGTGTGGTCCTCTTCCATCTGCCTCCTTTTCTGGTTTCAAGTATTTCTTAACTTTCATTGATGATTACACCAGACGCACTTGGGTTTATTTCCTAAAAATTAAGAGCGAAGTATTTAACATGTTCTTGGCCTACAAGGCCCTTGTTGAAAAACAATCTAGTCATCAAATTATTAAGTTAAGATCTGACAATGGAGGAGAATATGTTAACAAACAGTTCACTACTTTCTGCACTGAACAAAGCATCCAACAACAGCACACTGTTCCATATACACCACAACAAAATGGTGTAGCTGAGCAGAAGAACCGCACTTTAAAAGAAATGGCTAATTGTATGATCCAATCTAAGGGACTAAGTCTTCAATTTTGGGCTGAAGCCATAAATTGTGCAAATTACATAGTTAATCGCACCCCCACAAAAGCATTACAAGGTATAACACCGGAAGAAGCATGGAGTAAAATTAAACCTGATGTAAGTCACTTTCGTGTGTTTGGTAGTGAAGCATGGGCTCACATTCCGGATGAAAAACGGAAAGCATTGCAGCCTAAAAGTGAAAAGTGCATATTTGTTGGATATTCTGAAGATGTAAAAGGTTATAGACTTCTTCAACCACATTCTCATGCTATAATCATTAGAAGAGATGTTAAATTTGATGAAAATATCTTGGCCTGCGAGCCTAACTCGGCGAGTGTGCCATCTTTGGCCTGCGAGCCTGATTCGGCGTTTGTGCCTTCTTCTTCTTCTTCCAACTTCCTTGACAGGTTTCCAACTCCAGTTTCTGATGATGACAGTGAGGATGAAAATCCACCTCCGCCTGCTCATGTTCCTCCAGTTGCACCAGCACAAGTGCTTCCTCGATGGGTCCGTTCAACATGTGAAGCAGCTGGTGATCTTGCCGGTGATCCTAGAGATCAACGTCGAACACGTTCTCAATTTCAGCGAGCCTCTTCTCTTTTGGCTCAAGTTTCCGAGAATCATGATCCAGAAACTTTTGCAGAAGCTTCAGGGAATCCAGATTGGGATGCAGCCATGGATGAAGAATATCGTTCCGTAATGGAGAACGATACTTGGGATCTTGTACCTCTTCCAAAAGGAAGAAAACTTGTCAGATGTAAATGGGTCTACATAACTAAGTATGCATCAGATGGAAGTGTTGAAAGACTTAAGGCAAGGTTAGTTGCCAAAGGTTTTTCTCAAGTTGAAGGGATTGACTACAATGAAACCTTTGCTCCTGTCGCAAAAATGAACTCCATCCGCCTTGTTCTTTCCCTTGCAGCCTTACACAACTGGGAAGTCCATCAAATGGATGTCAAGTCTGCCTTCTTACATGGTGATTTACAGGAGGAAATTTACATGGAACAACCTCCTGGCTATGTTCAGAATAACTCTAGCCTTGTCTGCCGCCTTAAGAAATCCTTATATGGCCTTAAGCAAGCTCCTAGAGCTTGGTATGCCAAAATGGATAACTTTCTCCTTGACACTGGTTTTTCTAGATGCCATTCTGACCCTAATGTCTATACCAAGAAAGTAGGAAACCATCTCATCATACTTGTTCTATATGTTGATGACCTTATTCTTACTGGTAGTGACCCTAAGCTTATAACCCATGTGAAATCCAGTCTTAAACAAACTTTTGAAATGTCAGACTTAGGACATTTGCATTATTTTCTTGGTCTCCAAGTTCTGCAAACCAAAGAAGGAATCTTTCTTTCTCAGTCTAAGTATGCTTGTGACCTTCTTCGTCGCTTTCACATGGAAGATTGTACACCAGCCCCTTCTCCCTTCCAGTCTGGAGTCAAACTTTCTGCCACTTGTACTTCACCTGAAGTAGATGCCACCTTGTATCGTCAGCTTGTTGGTAGTCTTTTATACTTGACTCATTCCCGTCCTGACCTTTCCTTTGCCGTTGGTCGAGTTGCTCGTTATATGCAGACACCTCATGAAAGTCACTGGAAAGCAGCTAAAAGAATACTTCGATATATTCGAGGTACAGTTCAGTTTGGGATTCATTACAGTACAGGGGGGAAACCTTTGTTGGTTGGTTTCACTGATTCAGATTGGGCCGGCGATCCTGATGATCGAAAGTCTACTGCAGGTTATGTTTTCAGTCTGGGATCTGGACCTATTCCTTGGGCTTGTAAGAAACAACAAGCTCTTGTTCTTTCTTCAGGAGAGGCAGAATATCGAGCAATAGTTAATGCCAGTCAGGAAGCTTTATGGCTTCAACAGATCCTTTCAGAGTTTGGAATCAAGCAGCAGCAGCCTACTCCACTTTGGTGCGACAATCAAAGTGCCATCAAGCTTGCCAAAGATCCAGTTCTACATCAACACAGCAAACACATTGAGCTACATATGCACTTCATCAGAAATCTTGTTCATGATCGTGTTCTTGAAGTGCTCTTTTGCCCTACAGATGATCAAGTTGCAGACATCTTCACCAAGTCTCTTACAAAAGCGAAGTTTTCTAAACTTCGATCTATGTTAGGAGTTCAGGAACTTGTCATTAAGGGGGGATAGGCTCTAATGCCTTCTTCCTTCTCCTAATAGTGTCACTTTTGTAAATCCTTCAATCCTATCCCAAGTTGTTCTTAAGGGGGGATGTTAGGATATTTAGACACTTAGGAGTTAGTTAAGATCAACTTGTGTAATATATCCGTTAGGGATAGTGTGTTTCTTTAGTATGCATTAGTATGCATTTGTAAATACTTAATCCGACGGTCACGATATGTTTCCGACATATAGTGATCCGACGGCTCAACTTCTCTTAGATCAAACCTAACCTTGATCCGTGGCTTAACACCCGATTGGTCCATGATCTCTATTTAAAGAGCATGGAGGGTCATTGTTTAGTTGATCGATTATGAGAAGCTCATTTGTAACTTTCTTTCTTTGCATAATAAATTGTCCCGTAGAAGCTATTTGGCCGGGGCCGTGGAGTGTTTCCCTCAAGAGGGTTTAAACCACGTCAAAACATCGGTGTGTTGATCTGTGATCTGTTTGTGTGAAGTGGTTTCTCTTGGTGTTCGGTCCTTTGGTAGTACCCTGTGTACCCGAACACACCCAAAAACAAAACTTTGTAACACTATATTTATATTAATCAATAATTGTTACAAATTACAAACCCCAATGTTTTCTCTATGAAACTCAAACAACTCTTTCCCCGGAGGTTTTGTAAATAGGTCTGCAAACTGATTTTCTGATATGCAAAATTCCATACTGATTTCATTATTGTTTATCAATTGTCGAATAAAATGATACCTTGTATCAATATGCTTACTTATTTTATGAAAGACATAAAATCTGAGTTGGTTCATCTTGTTCATATTGCAACTCACAAAGTGTTCTTCTCATCCAAACAGTTTGACATGCAATTGTTTTTGGTACAACATACTCTACCTCAGCATAGGATAATGTCACTATGGGATGCTTCTTTGAATCCCATGCTATTGATCCTGATCCAAAATTGAATCCATATCCAGATGTGATTTTTCTATCATCTGTAGAACCTGAAAAATCACTGTCAATATATCCAATCAACTTAAAATTTGAATTTGATGTATTCCAAATACCAATTTTCTTTTTTCGAGCAATATATCTAGGATCATATTTCCAACTTTATAGTGGGTATTCTTTGGACACTCCATAAATATCAAAATCAAACTTACTGCAAACACTATATCAGGTCGTGTTGTAGTTAAGTACATGAGACTTCCTACCACTCTCTTATACAATGTTGGATCAACTTTTGACCCATCATCCTTCTTACTGATTTTTTTGCTAGTTGTAATTGGAGTTACAACTAGCTTACAATTCATCATTCTGAATGTTTTCAATGAATCATTTGCATACTTAGATTGATTGATAAAAATACCATCTTCAAATTGAGTTACTTCAATATGAAGGGAATATTTCACCATTTCTAAATCAGTCATCTCAAATTCTATTTTCATGTCTGTCTTAAACTCATCTACTGAAATATATCTAGTGAAGATCAAATCATCAACATATAAGCAAACAATCAATATTTTACCTTCTTGATTTACCTTCATATACAAGGTTGCCTCAGTTGGACTTCTGTTTAATCCTTCATAGTTCAAATACTCATCAGTCCTGCTATACCACACTTTCAGTGCTTGTTTCAATCCACACAATTCTTTCTCTAATTTGTAGACTTTGTCATCTCGTCCATCAATTTCATATCCAGGAGGTTGTTTCACATAAACCTCTTCTTCTAAAAATCCATTAAAAAAGGAAGACTTTACATCCATTTGATGTAGATACCATTTATTATGAGAAGCAATATCTAATACCATCCTTATTGTATCAAGTCTGGCTACAGGTGCAAAAGTCTCATTATAATCAGCATTGGGTTGTTGACTAAACCCCTAAGCTACAATTCTTGATTTTTATTTTTCAACTTCACCATCAACATTTAACTTAGTCTTATAAATCCATTTGACACCAATACAACTTTTATTATTAGGAAAATCTATAAGATCCCAGGTATTATTTCTTTCTATGGAATCCATTTCTTTTATACAAAAGTTCTCTTTAATGGACTCATAAAAATTTATTGGATCACATGCTATCAATGCAAAATTTGAAACTTGATATACTTCTTCATTTTTCTCATATAGTTCTCTTAAAATTGTAGTCTTCTGACCTCTAACTCTGTTTCTTAATCAAGGTAATGTAGGATTTGATTGATTACTTACCTCTGATCCCATTCCTTATTGTCCACCAACACTTCATGGTTCACCATGTTCTTGAGTTCTGGGCATTCTAACATGTGTTCTTACTGCTATTGTAGACGTACATGTGGATTTAACTATCCACCTTGTATTCCCTGCTCATCTCCTTCATCTTCTGTGCGAGGTGTAATAACTTCCTCTACAACCATTTTATCTATGCTTCCATCCCACGCTTCTTCTCCCTTAAAAACTACATCTCTGCTGATAACATACTTCTTGGTGATGGGATTATAGAGTCTATATGATTTAGATTCCTCACTATATCCAACAAAAATACACTTTTGATTCTGTCATCTAATTTTCTCCTCATCTCTTCACGTACATGTGCATAAGCTACACACCCAAAAATACTCAAATGAGATATGCTACTACTCTTATCACTCCATGCTTGCTGGGGAACTCGATCCTTCACACTCTTAGTTGGACTTTTGTTATGAATATACACAGAACGAGTAACAACCTCTCCCCAATATTCATTCAGAATATGCTTCTCCTTCAACATACTTTTAGCCATGTTCCTAATGGCTCGATTCTTTCTTTTTGCCACCCCATTTTGTTGTGGAGTACAACGAGCAGTAAAATGTCTTTTATTCCATAATATTGAAAAAATTCCACAAAATCGTTTAACATATACTCACCTCCTCTATCTGATCTCAAGACTTTAATAAATCTATCACTCTCATTTTCAACCAGAGCTTTAAAACTTTAAAACACATCAAAATATTGAGAATTCTATTTCAGCAAAAACGCCCAAGTTTTTCGACTGAAATCATCAATGAAAGCCATATAATAAGCATTACCAGTCAAAGAAGGTGTTTGCATTGGTCCACACAAATCCGCGTGCACTAGCTCCAATGGTTCTTTTTCTTTGTATGAGACTCTAGAGACGAATTTCTCTCTATGATGCTTTCCTAATATGGAAATCTCACATGACCTTGTTGGCTACTAAATACTGGGAAACCCTTTTACCATTTGCTTCTTCTGTAGCAAATCTAAGCCACCAAAATGTAAATGGCCATATCTCAAATGCCACAACCATGATTGATCTAAACTCTTAGTTTTATAAGCATTCAAAAATTTGGTCAAATCATTCCTCATAATCAGCGGAAACATTCTATTCTTTGTCATCTCTACTCTGTCTATCAAATGCTTACTTGGATTTTTACCATAAATAGTACATACCTTGGTCTTGAAGAACACTCTCTAATTTTTCTCTAACAACTGTCGAATACTTAATAAGTTACACATTAAACGACGAACAAAATAAACATCATGAATTATTCTTCTCTCACCATTCTTGGAATATATATCAATCACACCTTTACCATTAACTTTTACCTTACTATCATTACCTAACTTCACATCATACTGAATGCTTGTATCTAGACTTAAAAATAACTCCTTATTTCCAGTCATGTGATTGTTGCATGCGCTGTCCAAAAACCATATATCATTGAACTTTCCTGGGTGACATTTCAAGTTAAAAACATATGATTCTCCTCATTTTCAGTCTCCTATGTATTGTGTGTAGACAACTTACTACTATGTGCTTGATTCTTCCAACACTTGTTAGCAAAATTCCCAAATTTGTTGTAATCGAAACATTGAACTTTAGATCTATCATACCTTTGATTTCTTGGCTTCCATGTTCTGCTTCTACTCCCCCTTATACTAAGAGTATTCTGCGGTAACTTCTCTTTAGATTCTGAATCATTTTTTTTGTCACTATGATTAGGAGTTCAACCTCCTCTTCCTCTGCTACTAGACCTTCCTCTACCTCTCCCTCTAGTAACATGTAGCTGATATTTAAAAGCATTTTCTAATGGAGTATCATCATACCTATTCATTCTTGATTCATGAGAAATGAAAGAACCAATCAACTCATCAATGTGCATTTGAATGAGATCTTCAAACTCTTCAATGGGAACAACCACTCCTTCAAACTTCTTTGGCAATCATCTCAACAATTTCTCAATCACACGCTAATTTGAGAGGTCTTCACCATATTGTATCAGCTGGTTTACAATGTTCATGACTTGAGTCATAAAATTATCAATGGTCTCATTGTCCTTCATCTTTAAATTCTCAAAGTCTCTTCTCAAGTTCTGCAACTTAACATTCTTCACCTTCGTCACACCTTGATAACATGTTTCAAGAGTGTCCCAAGCTTTCTTTGAAGACTCAACACTTGATATCTTTAGAAATATGGATTCACTTACGCCTTGCTGAATAAGGCCAAGAGCTTTGTTGTCCTTATTCTTATTTTACTTCAACATAACACGCTCAACATTTGATAGAGCCAATTGAGCAACTTGATCAGCTAACTCTGGGTAACCAATCGTAACAAACTCCCAAAGATCCTGACACATTCTCATTTTAATAAACCATGTATCATAGTTTCTCTCATTCAACACAAGATTTTGTGGCTGCACTACAGTGCTATCAGTAGCCATCACAAATTAAATTCCAAATTACTGTAAATAGAAAAAAAATGAGAAAGAAAAC
>BSBM01000101.1:11527500-11670000 GCA_027924585.1 Larix kaempferi | reverse complement strand
AACAAGGAAACTCAAATAGGTTCTCACAATGACATTTGGCAGCATATGGTTCATCCCCACAACTCCCTCACCACTCCCTAATGGATACACATGGCCCTTTCTCATTCGTTCCTTCCATAGCCAATTTTGGTATTTTATTGAAATATTAATATTTACATCAAATTACAATATTCCATGTCTTAATAGCACATGGGTAAAAATATATCAAATGCTTACCCATTTTAAATAAAATCCTAACATACTCTAGTGGGGCCTTGGCCTTGAGCTCCATGCTAGGGAATCATACATCGCATGTATACAATATTTGTACATTAAAAGCCAATATTTCATAAGGGTCAAAATTGGGGTATTACACTCATTTTTGTAGCTTGATTCCATCATTTAGGCCGTCAAAGGATGCACCCACAAAAACATATACCCTATCATTTGCCTGAAAAATAAAAAGTGTCTGTTAGGAAAAATGAAACTTGACAAAGCTATGCAAATTTTCAATACATAAAAGTTATATATTCGGAAACGTGATTCAATTTCCTACATTTCATAGTTTTTACTCAATGCAAGATAATTTGTGTAAGTATCTCAAAAAATCCAACTAAGTTGAGGGATGCCTAATTTTTCAGTTTTCTATTACATCTAACGCGCCAAAAGTGACCCTCCTTAGCTTGCTCACCCCTCACTTTGAATTTCTTCCATTGGGGCTAGGCTTGTTAGAGAATTTAAACTCCCACTTTCATACTTAAGATATAAGTTTTATTTGATTTTATTTCTTTCCTAGGTGTTTTACTAGGTTGTTGGCCACATATTTCCTTTCCAGCCCCACCTTTTGTCATCCTCATCCACTTGAGCACAATCCTGATGAAACTGCCTTCTTTTCTGGCTATCATAAGTGGCAAAGGCACTTTCTCCTTTTTCACTACTTTATACAACTTTTTCTGCTTTTAAGTGGATAAGGAAAAAGCTAGGCGCTCCTAGAGGTTTTGGCAACTGTTTTCTTTATGGCCAATCCATCCTTCCTCTTTTTCTCTCCAAAAGCCATCATATTTTTCTATTTTCATCACTCATCACATCCCAAAACCTTTTTGGACAATTCGTGAGGTAGTGTTGGCAGCAAGCAACAACCTCTTCACTTCTTGACAAAGTGAAGAAGAGATCAGTCCTTTATGCGATAAATGAATTAAAAATTATATGGAGCTCCTTCAGAATCTTTGATTCTGAAGGTGATCCTAATCAAAGAAAAAGTAATTAATGATGCTAGAAGCTGATAGGGACTTGATCATCAAACTTGGTTTTTTTTGAAGGATTGATAAGTTTCGTAAATTCTCATTAAAATTGTTTAAAATATTGAAGCGAGTTTATGTCACTTAAGGGTTTTGTGTCAAAGAAATATCATAAGATACATTGTTTAGGGTATTATTAGTCTCAAGACTAAGTGAATTTGGGAATCTAATATCATAAGTAATATCCTATCATAAACTTTGTCAATATCATACTTAATCGATAAATGATGGTTTATATAGGAAGCGTTTCACATATGATAAATACCCTATGTAATGATACATACTATAGTGTGTTAATACCATGTATAAAGGTTTCGACTTAGTGTTGTATATATATAGTTTGTACATATAAATAAAATAAACACCAAGCTGGCCATTTGATTAATACCTACTCAACCTTAAAACGCAATCTATTCTTCTTCATATCACGACGTAATATCATAGAACAATGATGATCGTTTGATGAACTGGCCATGCGCTAAATCAACGGTTAAATCGATAAACCTTTGGATCGGTGAGCTGGCATGGAAACGTGGCCTTTACCACTTGACAGACTCGACAATTGTATGCATTTGGTAAAACCATGTTGACAGTGTTAATTGCTAACACTCATTACGAACTACGCCATCGTACCTATTAATTATGAGCCACTGTCAATAATCAATGATCGTAATAATGGTTCTATCAGTCGTCATATCGACGGTTCGCTAAGTTAAGTAGTGATCACTACTGGGCAGGGTCAAAACGCAGATAAGTTGGCATAAGCCATGGTGTAGCATGAAAGTTGTAATATTTATCACCATCCCGCTAAAATGGTAGGTTCAGAGATTTGATTTTGATCAGATTTCAAGCATGTGAAGATTTTTCTAGCATGTCATGTGTGTGGATACCTATTCCCTCTGTTTTCACTTTCCCTTTCATGCCACGACTAAGCCCAGACAGTGCTGAAGAAACCATGTCTCCTCTGAATCGTTTTGAAATCTCAGGGTATGAAATTATTGAAGCTAATCAGGAGGTTGCCCAGAAATTCGAGAAAATGGGATGGACGCATTTCTTCCAAAGCTTTGATGGTCATCATGTGGAGATTACCAGAATGTTTGCAATGGGTTTTAAAAATGACAGGGTGCGAATTGGGGGTTTTGAGTTTGTTATCAATGAAGACAAAATTGCTGAAGCCACGAAACTTCCCCAGGTGGGAGAATGCTGGTTTAAAGGCCTTATGGTGGATAAGAAGAAGTGTTTGGCTTTGTTTACGCCTTTACCAGATAAAACGAAATTGAGAGTAGGTGTGCCTGTAAAATTTCTCAAGCCCGAGTGGAGAGCTTACTATGAAATCTTGGTAAGGTATGTAACCTGTTGTGGACGTTTTTCCCATTTGCATTTGTATCATTTACGGTTGTTGTTAGCGGTAAAGGGTTATAAACTTAATTTGCCCTTCTATCTATGGCAAAGCCTGAAGAAAATGTCACAGTCTGTAAGGAATTTCAATAACCCTGATAATAGTCTGTGTCACCATGGATTGATTAAAATTTTACTGCAATTTCAATTATCCGCAAAAGGTCGGTCTTGGGATGAATTCCTAGTCGATTGTAAATTGGGGCCAACACAGCATTGGCCTAATTCGTCTCCTCGAGCTCGTAGGAAACGAAAAATCATAGATCCTGAGGATGATAGCTCAGAGGAGAATGAACCAGAGGCCGTAAACACGTCTGTAGACGATGAGGTAGATAAAGATGCTGATAGGGTTTCAGTTCCTTGCAGTTCTAGGGAAATTTTAAATGAATCACAACCCGATAATAATGATGGCAACCCTGTAAAATTAAAAGAGGGATCAGCCGAAGACGAAATTGATAAACCTGCTGAATGTGATAAAATTTCTATGCATAGGCTGAACCATTTGGCTCAGGTTTGTTGTGATAAGGAAGGGTCGAAGGTTGGAAACTTATCGTTTTCACGTAGAATCACCAGAAGCATGCATAGTCTTCATTCTACTCCAAGATATAGGTCTGATCCACAGACTTCCAAATCTACTGCTGCCGAACCTGCAGTTGTAGATATTGAGGATGATATTCCCATACCTGTCCCTAGCACAATGGGTGTAGGGAATTCCACCACTGTCCAGGGGAATGATGTGCAATCAGGTGAGGTCGAGGGAAACCAACCAGAAATAGATGTTGACACTGTACAACTTGAACCATTACACAATCAGCGTTGTGATAGTCCTCGTTCTCCTCATGTAGCTAGCGAAGACGAAACCCTACAGCAGGTATTAGGAAATATCTATCAGGATAAAAAAGCAGAGTCTAGAGGAAAGCGCAAACAGTATACGGTCTTGTTGGAAGAAGAAAATAAAACGTTCAAGAAAGAATTGCTAGAATGGATTGACAGGTGGAAAAAGGCCAACGTGAAAAAGAATCAATTCAATAAATCCAAGAAATCGATATTAAAAACAAATCAGATGCTTTTGGAACGAATTGAAAAACAAAATGTTAAAATTATCAGGTTGAAGGCTAAATTGGCCGAAGCTAGAAGAGTAGTCGCTCTTCATAATGAAGCCTAATAGTTCTTTTTCTTGTTGACAGGTAACGATTATTTTGATTTAGCATGTCTGTAAAATCGGAGATTTTACAGGCATGCATTTATAATTTTGTTTTAATATTTCGGTTAACTGTGTTAAATCGATTTTGATATAATGTATTTATTGAATTTAATGCAGGGGGGTTTTATCACCGCTTTCTTCCAGGAATGCAGGACATGGTGGATGCGTTGGCATGAAAGTATAGCTGATCTGTTACAAGTTGGAGTATTCTGAATGGCCAAGAATGTTCTGAAATGTCTCGACTCAGGGTAGTCGATTCTATTTTTAGTATTTGGTGTAATTAGATTCTTTTATGGTTAAGTAATTTCCTGTAATGTTGCATGCAACATTTATAGCAAAAACCGACTCTCACTACTATATGAATGAAGATTTTTGATGAACTCGGGATGGATGAAGTGTAGAAGAAAACTTCTTGAAATATATTCTATTGCTAGTATTACTTCAAACTTGAAGCTGAAGTTTTGTTGTGGATGATACTGGATATCTACGAATGATGCTGTGAATGGTATTCATTTTTGGGTTTTATATATATATATATTTCGGTTTGTCATCTTCTGTTTATATGCAAACTCTTTATGCTGTGTCATACTGATGTTTAAACAATTTCTCACTTTGTCGTCTCAAGATTAGTTATTGAATGCATATGTCATTATGGTTTGTTCATTAGTGTGTTCACTATAAACATTAGCTTGAATGATATAACTTCTTGTTTATTTAAAGTTTCATTTGTATGTTAACGGTGAATTTTAAATAAACATTATCTCAAATTTGAATGACTGTCTTGAACAATAATTATTAATCAGTTCTGGAAGTGGAATTTGACTGTGTGTTTTAGGTTGAATCTCATCTCCATTTCTATATAGTAGAGTAATTGTTGTTATAATTTAAACATGTTTGGTTTATATCATACTTCAGTTTTCTGTTATAAGATTAATGATTAATCTTAGTTTCAAATCTGCTCTCAGCTGAGATAGGGTTAAATAGAATAGATAGATTAGTTTTAAAAGTTTATTTTATTTTTAGTATTGTTAAATCATTCTGCATACTGTAATTAAGCTTTCATACTTGGAAAATTTCACAAAAAATTGAAGTCTTTCTTTCCGAAAGCAGCTTTAGGACATTTGTAAATATATAGATAGGATAAACATTAGAATAGGTTAGATTTTGCTAGTTTTGAGGTTTCCTTAAGAGACAAACTAGCTGGTAGCAGGACCATAACCTGCGAGGTCTTGTTAACTTAAACACACCGGATACTGCTTTAAGTTGATTGTGTGGATAAAACCTCTTTATTGGCTCTGATTCATAAAATCAGGCCAACAGGTAGTTGACGGATTTGGATTTTGATGTTTCCACCTTGGGGGGCTTTAGATAGTTTTAGTAAGCCTGCTTTCTGAGCTTTTTGAATGCCTCATCATGGATTTGATTTTCTAATGTAACATTATATATTTGAAACAAATTTATTGTTCTAGGTTGGCTAATGTAACATTATGCAATACAATTTAATATTTTGCATACTTTCAGTGTCATTTCTCAGTGTTCTATGCAATTCTAGCTTAGGAGTTTTGCTGAGAGTGTTTGTTCAATATTCATGATCGTCCTATGATCTAATTTCACATGGTATCAGATCCATTTAGGGGAGCATAGTTCCATCCTATAGTGCACCAGAAGCAGGAATTTTCCACAGAAGTCCCGTGGATAATTACCTTGTATTGTTAGAAAAACAGGATTGCGGAGCAATAACAATAAACGAGATGCAAATATAAAGCACATAAACACAATACAAGAGAGACACCAATATAACGTGGTTCACCCAAGATGGGCTAAGTCCACACATAAATTTCCATTCCTTATTATTATACCATCCAGCAAAATGAAGGGATACAACCTGCAACACATCCATTGCAACTTCCTCTTCTCTTCCTCTCATTCTCTGTTACACAATTAAAGATATAATTGCAATGATATAATACATTAAACATCTGTATTATAATTTATTCCTTTTAAAAGGGAATTACCATGGGAAAACACTATGGGCTACCCAATACCATGGGCCCACAAACTGTTGGCCAACAAACAACCCAAAAAATTTCTTTCAGGGGCTTTTCCCTGAATCCCCTTTCTCAGGGGTGCTTACCTTGAACCCCAAAAATGGGGGGAATGGACCCCCGTGGGGGGGCAATGCCCCCACACACCCCCCCTTCTAGGATGAGTGTACAACCCACCTCCACAACATACAAAACCAGGGTAAAAACACAGTTCAAACAATATCTCTGAATCAGGAAGATTGAGATCCACTACCAACAATCTCCCACTTGGAGACTGATCACAACAACTCCACCTCCGCTCCACTTGTTGGACTATGCTATGAACCTTGTACTTGGAAAATTTCTCATCTTCACCTTCATTCTTGAAGGCCAACTAAAACCAAGCAGGAACTCAGTTTCTATCTGGTTACTACCTTTGTCAACATGTCTGCAGGATTATGGCTATTATGTATCTTTTCGAGCTTCAACAGTTCATATTCTAGAACATATTGTTATAGGTCAAATATGCACTTCTCCATCCGTTATCACATTGCTCTGTCGATCACACAAAAGGACACCATGGATTGAAGAGCTAGATTGACTTAGATGAGTTATGGTTGGAACTACTCTTTACAGCTGAGAAATTTACTGTTTCTCCTGATTTCACCACATGTGTGCTACTCTTACTCTAGCAAACCAATGCACACCTCAAAAGATGCACTGCTTTCCTCAAGGACATCCAACGCACACTTTCCAAAAAGTTGAAAATGCTTGTTGCAAAGCATGAAAGTTTCTCTTTGTGCGCTACTCTTGTTGTATGAAACTCACAAACATCTTAAGATGAAATAAAAAAATATTAAGATTGCGAATTGGGATTAGTTGAAGTTGGTTTTGCAACTTCCCCAACTTCCCAATTCAACCACCTCTCGAATCCAACTGCCTAGCTTGTCCCATAAATACAAGGACGATCCATGAGAGAGGAGGCTAGAAGAAAGGCATTAAGTGCTGTTACGCTAGAGGAATTCCCAAGTCATTGTGAAGAGCAGGATCCCAAGACTTGGTTGCAGAAGCATCTTAACACGTCAGGTATACTTGTACTGATTTATGCTTCTTTGAAAATAAAAAGGTGGAAATACCCTTCCTGTCCCAAATCGAATGTCTATTCGATTGTATGTTCATTTGGTTTATTATCTGATTGTAGTTGATGTTTAATTGCTTTCAATTTCATCATAATTATTGTAGTCAAGATACGCTGAGGAAGGTTTCCTTTGTGTTGCAGGTTCATCATAGCGGAAGATCAAGTGGAATACCAAGCAAAAGATAGGACCAACCGTCGATAAAAGGTACATCTTTCGATATCTTGATCTCTTTCATTTGTAAGAACTAAATGCAATGTAATGAATGTATTTACCTGTCAACCCCACCCAAGTTGGTAGTGTCTCTCCTCACTATAAGGTATAAATCCTGAACAACACATACCATATGAAATGGTACTTGATTTTATTCTTAGAATAGAATGTTGATTTATTTGCAAGTTGAATGGTACTCTGGATGTCACTGTACAACCTGTTATTCACCTAATTCTTACCAAATTCATCCATGAACCTCTATAAACCAAATCATCTCTTTATTAGCCTTTGTAGAAGCAACATACTCTGCTTCTCTTATTGAAAGTGCAACGACCTTTCCGCGACTGATCTTTCCAATCGGTCCTCCGCACTTCTTGGTATTGCAGACTGCCTGCAGGACCATTGATCTGGCGATCAATGGTCGATCCTCTAGGGACCTGCTCATCATTTAACCCTTCTGCCAGGGTCCTGCTCATTAACCCCTGCGCTATTTTGGTGCTGGAAGCTCATCTCCGCCATCTATCTCACTCTTACTTCGATCTCCACCGTTGATCGCCTGCTTCATGGATTTTCCAAGTCCCTTTGGTAGGTTTTGGCTCCCCCCGCTAACCCCCAGCCAGCGGTCATGTGTCATAATCCCCTTAAAGGATCGGGCACTTCCCCTTTGCAAAGTCCTAGGTTCCATTAGCCACAAATCTCCACTTTCTACCCGCATTTTCCCCTTGGAAAATATATGTGCTAACACATGTCATAGTCGACAGCTACTTCACTTGACTTTGGCCACATTTTTGTGCTGCTTCTAGCTCTAACACCTCTTCTGACAACTGCGGTTCTGACTGTGAGGCTCTCACTGTGTACTGGCACGTCCCTTTAAGTCGCTCCACTTCTTTTGTCGCTATAGATTCATCGTTCTTCTTCTAACAGTCTCCACGGCCCTAGCTGTCTTAGTACTCTGTCTGTACTAAGGAGATAGGTCACTTTCCTCCAATTCTACTTTTCTTCGTACCCAAATCCTGGGAAGTTTGTGGTCACTTTCCCAAAATAGGTCACTGTTGGACCTCGCTTTACTTGTACCTGTTACCAAAAATAACTGTTTCGCTGGAGCCATGTTTCATCAAAACTGCACCATGCTTGGACTTCTCATTTCCAACTGGAATGGGAATGGGAATAATCCATCCACATGAGGTAGAGTGGTTTGTGGTACAAGAAAATAGAGCCCATACTCTAGCGTATGAATTTATGGGCTACCCATGCTCCATTGAAGCCATGGATTGAATTCTTCAACAACTTCCTTACAACAAAATTAAATGTCAGCAAGGAAACTCAAATAGGTTCTCACAATGACATTTGGCAGCATATGGTTCATGTCCACAACCCCCTCACCACTCCCTAATGGATACACATGGCCCCTTCTCATTCGTTGCTTCCATAGCCAATTTTGGTATTTTATTGAAATATTAATATTTACATCAAATTACAATATTCCATGGCTTAATAGCACATGGGTAAAAAATTATCAAATGCTTACCCATTTTAAATAAAATCCGAACATACTCTAGTGGGGCCTTGGCCTTGAGCTCCACGCTAAAAAATCATACATCGCATGTATACAATATTTGTACATTAAAATCCAATATTTCATAAGGGTCAAAATTGGGGTACTACACTCATTTTTGTAGCTTGATTCCATCATTTAGGCCCTCAAAGGATGCACCCACAAAAACATATACCCTATCATTTGCCTAAAAAATAAAAAGTGTTTGTTAGGAAAAATGAAACTTGACAAAGCTATGCAAATTTTCAATACATAAAAGTTATATATTCGGAAACGTGATTCAATTTCCTACATTTCATAGTTTTTACTCAATGCAAGATATTTTGTGTAAGTATCTCAAAAAATCCAACTAAGTTGAGGGATGCCTAATTTTTCAGTTTTCTATTACATCTAACATACCAAAAGTGACCCTCCTTAGCTTGCACTCACCCCTCACTTTGAATTTATTCCATTGGGGCTAGGCTTGTTTGAGAATTTAAACTCCCACTTTCATACTTAAGGTATAAGTTTTATTTGATTTTATTTCTTTCCTAGGTGTTTTACTAGGTTGTTGGCCACATATTTCCTTTCCAGCCCCACCTTTTGTCATCCTCATCCACTTGAGCGCAATCCTAATGAAATTGCCTTCTTTTCTGGCTATCATAAGTGGCAAAGGAACTTTCTCCTTTTTCACTGCTTTATACAACTTTTTCTGCTTTTAAGTGGATAAGGAAAAAGCTAGGCGCTCCTAGAGGTTTTGGCAACTGTTTTCTTTATGGCCAATCCATCCTTCCTCTTTTTCTCTCCAAAATCCATCATCTTTTTCTATTTTCATCACTCATCACATCCCAAAACCTTTTTGGACAATTCGTGAGGCAGTTGACTGATTTGGAGTTAGATGTTTCCACCTTGGGGGGCTTTAGATAGTTTTAGTAAGCCTTCTTTGTGAGCTTTTTGAATGCCTCTTCATGGATTCGATTTTCTAATGTAACATTATATATTTGCAGCAAATTTATTGTTCTAGGTTGGCTAATGTAACATTATGCAATACAATTTAATATCTTGCAATACAATTTAATATTTTGCATACTTTCAGTGTCATTTCTCAGTGTTCTATGCAATTCTAGCTTAGGATTTTTGCTGAGAGTGTTTGTTCAATATTCATGATCATCCTATGATGTAATTTCACATGGTATCAGATCCATCTAGGGGAGCATAGTTGCATCCTATAGTGCACCAGAAGAAGGGATTTTCCACAGAAGTCCCGTGGATAATTACCTTGTATTGTTAGAAAAACAGGATCGCGGAGCAATAACAATAAACAAGATCCAAATATAAAGCACATAAACACAATACACGAGAGACACCAATATAACGTGGCTCACCCAAGATGGGCTACGTCCACACAAAAATTTCCATTCCTTATTATTATACCATCCAGCAAAGAGAAGGGATACAACCTGCAACACATCCGTTGCAACTTCCTCTTCTCTCCCTCTCAGTCTCTCTTACATAATTACATATATAATTAAAATGATACAATACATTACACATCCGTATTACAATGTCTTCCTTTTAAAAGGGAATTACCATGGGAAAACACTACAGGCTACCCAATACCATGGGCCCGCAAACTGCTGGCCAACAAACAACCCAAAAATTTTCTTTCAGGGGCTTTTCCCTGAATCCCCTTTCTCGGGGGTGCTTACCTTGAACCCCACAAATGGGGGAATGGACCCCCATGGGGGGGAAATGCCCCCACACACCCCCCCTTCTAGGATGAGTGTATAACCCACCTCCACAGCATATAAAACCAGGGTAAAAACGCAGTTCAAACAACATATATGAATCAGGAAGATCGAGATCCACAACCAACAATCTCCCACGTGGAGACTTATCACAACTCCATCGCCGCTGCACTTGTTGGACTATGCTATGAACCTTTGACTTGGAAAATTTCTCATCTTCACCTTCATTCTTGAAGGCCAACTAAAACCAAGCAGGAACTCAGTTTCTATCTGGTTACTACCTTTGTCAACATGTCTGTAGGATTATGGCTAGTGTGTATCTTTTCGAGCTTCAACAGTTCATATTCTAGAACATATTGTTATAGGTCAAATCTGCACTTCTCCGTCTGTGATCACATTTCTCTGTCGATCACACAAAAGGACACCATGGATTGAAGAGCTAGATTGACTTAGATGAGTTATGGTTGGAACTACTCCTTACAGCTGAGAAATTTACTGTTTCTCCTGATTTCACCACATGTGTGCTACTCTTACTTTAGCAAACTAGCGCACACCTCAAAAGATGCGCTGCTTTCCTCAAGGACAGCCAGCGCACACTTTCCAAAAAGTTAAAAATGCTTGTTGCGAAATATGAAAGTTTCTCTTTGTGCACTACTCTTGTTGTATGAAACTCACACACATCTTAAGACGAAATCAAAAAATATATTAAGATTACGAATTGGGATTAATTGAAGTTGGTTCTGCAACTTCCCCAACTTCCCAATTCAACCACCTCTCGAATCCAACTGCCTAGCTTGTCCCATAAATACAAGGGGGATCCATGAGAGAGGAGGCTAGAAGAAAGGCATTAAGTGATGTTGCGCTGGAGGAATTCCCAAGTCATTGTGAAGAGCAGGAGCCCAAGACTCAGTTGCAGAAGCATCTTAACATGTCAGGTATACTTGTACTGATTTATGCTTCTTTGACAATAAATAGGTGGAAATACCCTTCCTATACCAAAACGAATGTCAATTCGATTGTATGTTCATTTGGTTTATTATCTGATTGTAGTTGACGTTTAATTGCTTTCAATTTCATCATAATTATTGCAGTCAAGATACGTTGAGGAAGGTTTCCTTTGTGTTGCAGGTTCATCATAGTGGAAGATCAAGTGGAAGACCAAGCGAAAGCTAGGACCGGCCGTCGATAAAAGGTATATCTTTTGATATCTTGATCTCTTTCATTTGTAAGAACTAAGTGCAATGTAATGAATTTATTTACCTGTCAACCCCGCCCAAGTTGGTAGTGTCTCTCCTCACTATAAGGTATAAATCCTGAACAACACATACCATATGAAATGGTACTTGATTTAGTCTTAGAATAGAAGGTTGATTTATTTGCACGTTGAATGGTACTCTGGATGTCACTGTACAACCTGTTATTCACCTAATTCTTACCAAATTCCTCCATGAACCTCCATAAACCAAATCATCTCTTTATTAGCCTTTATAGCAGCAACATACTCTGCTTCTGTTATTGAAAGTGCAGCGACCTTTCCATGACCGCTCTTTCCCATCGGTCCTCTGCACTTCTTGGTATTGTGGAATGCCTGCGGGATCGTTGATCTGGATCAACAGTCGATCCTCTTGGGACTTGC
This sequence comes from Larix kaempferi, assembly GCA_027924585.1. NCBI lineage: Eukaryota > Viridiplantae > Streptophyta > Pinopsida > Pinales > Pinaceae > Larix > Larix kaempferi. The sequence continues at coordinate 11,657,833 of BSBM01000101.1, read as the reverse complement.
TCGTCATTTAACCCTTCCGCCAGGGTCCTTAACCCTCGCGCTATTTTTGTGCTGGCAGCTCATCTCCATCGTCTATCTCGCTCCCGCTTCGATCTCCGCCGTTGATTGCCTGCTTCATGGATTTTCCAAGTCCCTTTGGTAGGTTTTGGCTCCCCCCGCTTACTCCCAACCAACGGTCACATGTCATAATCCCCTTAAAGGATCGGGCACTTCCCCTTTGCAAATTCCTAGGCTACATTAGCCACAAATCTCCACTTTCTACCCCCATTTTCCCCTTGGAAAATATATGTGCTAAAACATGTCATAGTCGACAACTACTTCACTTGACTTTGGCCACATTTTTGCGCTGCTTCTAGCTCTGACACCCCTTCTGACAGTCGTTGTTCTAACTGTGCAGCTCTCATTGCATACTGGCACGTCCCTTTAGGTTGCTCCACTTCTTTTGTCGCTATAGATCTGTCATTCTTCTTCTAACAGTCTCCGCTGCCTTGGCTGTCTTAGTACTCTGTCTATACTAAGGAGATAGGTCGCTTTCCTCCAATTCTACTCTGCTACGTACCCAAATCTTGGGATGTTTGGAGTCACTTTCCCAAAATAGGTCACTGCTAGACCTCGCTTTACTTGTACCTGTCACCAAAAATAACTGTTGCGCTGGAGCCATGTTTCATCAAATTTGCGCCATGCTTGGACTTCTCATTTCCAACTACACGTACTTGGACTTCACTTTACCAAAACTGTTCCAACTTCGACTTCACTTCGCCAAAAGTGTACCAAACTGGACTTCGCTTCGCCCAAAGTGTACCAAACTGGACTTCACTTTGCCAAAACTGTACCAAACTGGACTTCGCTTCACCAAAACTGTACCAAATTGGACTTCGCTTCGCCAAACATGTACCAACTTGGGCCATGCCCAACAGGCCCCTAACAATTACTCGTGGATTGTCTCTGATCCACTTTGTTATGCATCCGCTTCCCTAAGGGGACTCAATCTTCCAGTGAAGTCCTGAAGAATTGCACTTAGCTTCGCAACTGTTTCCTTTGTTTCCTGCTCGAAGTCCTTGACATTTTCCAACATCTCCTATGAGACGTCTTCCTGAGCATTCTCCTTTACCGTCTTCTTCGTGGTGCAGAGTTCTTGTAATTTTTCTTTGATCTCTTCTGAAAGGGAGAGCACATCTTCCTTCATCGACTGTATCCTCGCTGCAGTATCAACTTCCTTCTCCCTTAGAACTTTCAGTTCTTTCTCTAAGTCCTTGATTTTTGCAAATTTTTGGATTTTCTCTCTGGTTCGCAAGGTTTTCATGTCTACGTTCACATAATCCATCTCTTCCTGTCGTTGCCATAGGTCATATTGAATCTTCTGCGGCTCGAGATCCTCCTGCAGCGTAGTCCATACCTTAGTGGCCTTCTCCATTAGTTCTTGGAACTTCGCTACCCTTATGGAGATTGTCTCAGCTGAAGCCTTGATTGCTGCAGCTCTAACTTCTGCCATACTGAGCGGTGTACCAAGCAGCTTTTGAGTTTGTAGGATAGAAACCCCGGCCTTGTGCATGATATCCATATCTTCCATCTCTGCTTTAATACTACTTACCACAGTACCGATCTTCAGGATGGTATCTTTGATCTAGGGTTTCTCTTCGCATTCTGGAATCTGCGCACATATCGCAGTAACAGTCTCTTCTAGTCTTCTCCACTTCTCGTGCGCATGAGCAAGTTATCTTGTCTTATGCGCACATACCTTTGTCTTCTCTTTATAACTCTATTCCAGATGTTGGTTTTGATTGTAAGAGACTATGTCTCTATACCTTATCTCTTCTACAACCTGCAAATGCAGATTGTGCAACCCCTCAATAGGTAGCAAACCAACATTGATATCCGGGTGCTCTAACCTCTTCGCACATTCGGCTAGCTCATTGTTTCGGAAGATGATACTAAGCGGCTCCATTCAGACCAATCGTGGTTTCATTGTCAAGGTAGGTGGCCTTCTCTTCTTTTGAATAGATTCACCTGACTTTCCTTTTGAATAATATTCTCGCACCAATTCCTTCTGGAATTGTTCTATCCCTGCAACCATGCTCTTGATCTGGGCAATATTCTCATTTATCTGCGCCTGAGTCTCTTTGCTTTTTCTATCTTTTAGTGCGAGCGCCGCTTCTAAGTGCTCGGTGACGCGTAGTGCAATGTTGTTGTAATCATCATCATGTAACTTCGCCTATGGCGGAGTCTTGGTTGCCTTCTGTTTCATCCTGTGACCTTTCTCTGGATTTGAGACTTCAGGTTCCTTTCTCTTTTCCCCTATTTGTGCCTCGTCTTTTTGTGTCTTGTCTTCATCTGATGGATATTTAGCTTTGTTTTCCTCCGATGAGCTATGGATTTCCATTGGTGCATCGACCTTCCACTCTGGTGGCCAATCCTCCATAATGAGCTCGATATTCTGCGCATCAAGCTGATAGTTCCCTGGGGACTGTTATAGGTCAAACTTGCACCTCTCTGTCCGTGATCACCTTGAGCTGTTGATCACACAAAAGGACAACTTGGATGGAGGAGCATGTTGACCTGAGATGATACTTTGACTCACTCCATTTCCTGACATTACTGGAAAACCCCCAAAAATATCATTTTGAGATATGAGCGCTACTCTACTCAAAGAGACTAGTGCCCATACGCTACTCCAGTGTATCATATTAGCGCCCATATCCAAGTATACTCTACTCCTTCTCAGCATAGTAGCGCTCACCATTTAAAATCGAATGAGCGCTAGTTGATAAACACTAAAGTAGCACCCTATACGCTACTCCACTGAACAAGAGTCGCGTACATCTTAAAAGATGATTAAAAAATAAATTAATTCCTTGAGGAGGATTAGTTGCTGGTAGTTTCCTAACTCCTCCAACTTCCTCCATAACTATACATCGACCTGAACTACTTCTCCAATCTTATAAATACAAAGAAGATTAAAGGAGAAGGGTTAGAACCTAGATGATGAGATGAATTAATGGAGAAACTTTGAGACAAAGAGAGAAGCTTGCATTGGAGGAGTTGATGCTGAAGACATCCAAGCCAGAGAAGAGCAAGAGCCCAGAATCAAGTTGTAGGAGCCTATTTCATGATCAGGTATACTTGTACATTATTCTACTTTTGACAAATAAAGGTTGAAGTGTCTTTCTTGTTCCAATTTAAATGTGTTATGAAATGGCATCTTAATTTGGATCTGTTTTGGTCAAATATTGAATGTTAAACATTGTTTTTGTTTCTTTCAAGCTTTATATATTGCCCAAAATGCTTTGAGAAAGGTATTGTTATTGCAGGTTACTGAAAGGAAGGTGGACTTGAAGGTTGAGCACAAGATCAAGTCAAGGCTAGGATCAAACTTCGATTGAAAGGTGTGTTCTCAAGATCCACAACTTATTTCTTTTTGTAAATATTTCTGTAATATCATCAATACACTTACCTGTCACCCCAACCAAGTTGATAGAATTAGTTTCCTTGCTATAGGGTAGATTTTCCCGCCAACAGACTGGCGACTCCGCTGGGGAAAGCTGAGTTTTTGGCTCTAGGAAACCTTGTTCTTGTTTGTCTTCTTAGATTGTTTTGACTTCTTTGATGTGTTGAGAAACTTTATAGGTATCCCTTGCCTGTTTCTTGTCTGCTTTCATCAGTTTTTTGTATCTTCCAAAGTCAGTTTTTTAAGCCTTTGAGATATGAGCGCTACTCTGCTATATGTACAGTAGTACCCATACGCTACTGTGCTATATATACAGTAGCGCCCGTTTCAGTAGGGGAGCGAGTTTCCCTATTACACAGTAGGGTACACTTTCTGAAGCATTCTTTTTTGGTTTTCTTGAGTTTTTAGCCATTCTTGTGGTTTGCTGACTTTGCTTTTGGATCTCTTTGACTGTTGCATGAGGTTTTAACTTTTGGTTAAGTCATAGAGCCTTCTCTTTGTGGTCTTTTCCATCTTTTGAATCACTTGTTGACCTTTGAAAGTTTGGACTGTTTGTGACTTTTTGGAAGACTAGGTAGTGTTTGGTGTCAAGCACTTCTACTTTTTTAGACCCTGACTGCATGTTGCTAGTTTACAAACCTAAATACTCTTGTATCTGCTGTTTGTGGCGACATTTGTATGCTCTCTACTCCTCCTATCCTTTGTTTTAGGGTTTGGTCCTTTGTAGAGCCTCTAGGGTGTCTTCTATTTTGGTCAAGTTCCATTCTTCCTGGACTTATTGTCTTTTGCTGGTTGCAAGTGCATTTAAACAGCTGTAGGCTTTTTCATTTCTCAGTTTCTTTGTGTTAGTAGGGCAGCTTGCTTGTCTACTTTTGCTTGGCATAGTGGTATTGTTATGGCTAGATACTTTAGGTCAGTCCTTTTGTGTCTTTCTCCTTTGTTTTCTTCCACTTTGTTCTCAAGTTTAGAGGCTTTTTCTTTGCAAAAAAAAAAAAAACCTGTAGATCAAGTCTTTTTTGAGCTAGGGTTTCGACAGCTATAAGCCTAAGAAATTTTTAGCCATACTTACACACATTTCACATAAAGTTCTATTTTTGCTTTCCATTTTTATATAGTTCTTTTTCGTTTATAGAAAAAGCAAAAAAATTGGTATTTTAAGTTTAAATAGAACTTGTTTTTGTTGTTACAAGATAACTTAGGATATTTTGTATAATTTCAAAAAAGAAAACAAAAATTTTAAGTAGGTTTACTGGATTTTTCAGTTTTGGAAAGAAGTAAATAAGAAAAATGAAAAGATCTTTGTTGTAGAAAGTTTTTGATATTATTGCACTTTTGTTTTCTTGTTATAACCACACCACACAAAAACACTCCCCTTTTTGAGTAATAACAACCCTAAAATTTGTTAATAAAATGAACTAGAAACATTTTTTCTTTTTAGGGATACACTACACCAACTAGTTTTGGTTAGGATCTTGAGTTTAAATCACCTTAAACCACTCAAGATCACGCATTGCGCAAAAACGTAGTAATACTATCATAGGTAAACCCACCTCACTCAAAACTTTCCTGGGATTTATGCAGTAGGTCATTGTGAGATCAGTTTGTGGGAATACTCCTCCTACTTTCTGTTCGAGCATACGCCGGGATCAGATTGCGTATTGGGGGCTCTTTCGAGTTTCGGGCTTAGCTACCGTTCCCACGCTTTCTGATTCGACCGGTGACTATTCCCCCAGGAGTTTTCGGTGTTGTGGTATCCTTAGTATCTGACTCTAGGTTCATACACAGGTGACATCAGAGGGTATATTTGCTGTACCTAAGACAGATGTGGGAGGAAATCCCTTGCAGGTCTTTGGGAGGGCGGTTGGGTGATTCCAGCGCTTGCACCCTTAGTAATTGTATTGTGGACCCCGGGTAACTGTCTTTCTTCCTTCGTTGATCTATTTTGGGCCCTCATCATCCCAGAATCTTCTCCGGAAGGCACCTTTGTTTGCCTGGTTTGTATACTTAGGAATTTTTTAGTTGGCGTGATGTTTGCCCCCTAGTTGTAGTGGCCACTAGGTTCTAGTCTGTTAGTTTATATTTATAATCATGGAGAATCAACAACTTCGTAGATCGAGAAGGCTTCAAAACCTTCCACCAGTTAGAACAGAACCTTTATAGCTAGCTAGACGACAACGGGTAAACCCTGGTATTTCTTCAGAAATTACTCCTGAAATAGAATTGCCTGAAGAAATTCTTGTAATAGAAAACCTTGAAATAGAGGTTCCCAAGGAACCACTACCAGGTACCACAGATCAGCAACACTTTAGTACAGTTGAGGTGGAAGATCTTACTTCTACGGAGTATAGCACTCCTTTCAATCCTCCTTTAACCAATACTAGAATTCCGCTTCTGTCACTTGTTGGTTTCCAGCAGCCCTTTTTCAGGGCAGATCATTCCTTTCCCGGACATCTGATGTCTAACTTAGGAGGTGAACAGGGGGTTCCCCAAACTCCCACTTTAGGTATGAACACCAACACAGTAAATCCTTCTTTTACTGCTACACCAAGTCAGGCACAAACCTCTGTGTCGACCCCATCTTTCAGTTTCAACACTAGTACATTAGGTATGCCTAGTTCTACAACGATGGCATCTATTCCTACACCTATTGTTGGACCTAGCAGTATGGCCAACTGTGCAACACCTTCTGCTTCTCAACTATTATATCAGATTCCTAGTACTTGGATTTCCACACATGTGGTAGGACCAAGTGCTTCTGTAAACATGCCAGTCATGGGCACCATGAATGCACCGTCCACATCAGCTTCTACTGGTTTCAACACCTTTGCAAGACCAAATATGAATCAATGTAGCGTGCCTGCAGGTAATGTCCCTTTTTCCTTATTCTCAGGGGGAGGGGGTGATATTTTTAACCAGCAATATGGCGGGGCTAATACCCAGCCACAGTGGACGAACCCACAAAGCACTAATCCGCTTTCATATGGGTGGGGAAATTTTAATAAATCTTTCGTACAACAACAGATTGCAGGGGGTAACCCCTACCAACAACTAGCTGGGGGAAACCCCTACCAACAAGTAATTGGGGGCAACCCCTATCAACAGGTAGGTGGCAACTCCTATCAGCATATGGCCGGGGGAAACCCATATCACCAGATGGCTGGGGGCAACCCCTACCAACAATTCATGGGTCAAACGATGGGTGGTTCCCCTTATCAAGTACCATCTTACCGGCCTCGTCTACCTTTTCTGGCAACTTTAAATTTGCCATATCTTTCTAAACTGACAAACGATCCTGTGTGTCATAATGCTACATGGCCATCAGTTCCCACCAAATTACCTTCGGACATTCCAAAGTTCGAAGGAAAAACAAGTGAAGACCCTGGTGACCATGTCACTACCTTCCACTTATGGTGTTCTTCCAATTCATTAAACGAGGATTCCATCAGATTGAGATTGTTCCAAATGACCTTAACTGGTCCTGCAGCCAAATGGTACATTGAGCTACCTGCGGCTACTTTCTCTAGTTTTGGAGATCTCGCAACCGTCTTTTTGAATCACTTCCAGCTTCCTGTTCGGTATGATGCCGGAACAGAACTTTTGTCTACTTTTACACAAAATAAAGCCACTCACTTATCTGACCACATTCAGGAGTGGCGAAGACGGAAGAGGCTCATTAAGGCCAACATACCTCCGGAGTTCCTTCTTGAGTGGTACTTGAAATCACTCCTTCCTTATATTTCTAAGGAAGTAGCTACATCTGGAGTATCTAATGAGGAAGAAGCCATCTTACAGACTCAGCAGTTAGACCTTGTTTATGCACAATCTGGGTTACTGTGTGAGATTATACCTGACGCACCACGATCGAACACCGATGTGAGTAGACCGAAACCTGGACCACATGATGACGGCATAGTGGGTTCAGTTGACTCTGCAGCCTTTGAAGCACTGACCAAACAGGTCCATGCCTTAGCTTTGAAACAATCGACTGCAGATATTTCTTCCGTCACAACCTCTCCTTCTACTTCTGAGCCTGTCAACCAGGTCCAGAACAATCAAAAGGGCCCTCGGCAGCCCAACAACAAAAAGAAGGGAAAGAAAGGAGAGGGGAACCAACAAAAGCCCAAAAAAGACAATGCCGAAGAGGGTAACAAAGAGGAAAAGAAGGTTAAGTTCCCTTGTAAATTTTGCAAGCAGAACCACCTTACTCACCAATGCCCTCTACTTGAAGAAGCCCAGAAGCTCTTAAGAGAAAAGAAGCCTGCCATCCTGAAAGATCCATTCCCTAGAGGGCAAGGTTCAACTTCTGGCACCTCCAAAACTGGGGGCACTTCACACGCTATGGTTGATCAAACGTTTATAAACATGGTTAATTTGGATGCACTCTTGCAAACTAGAGCCAGGAACTATACCCCGGAAACACAGAAAAAGGATAAGGATATTCCTGAATCCTCCACTCCACTCCACATACCTGTGGACCTAATGCCCAAGATTCCGAAAGGTGTCTTGAAGAGGGCATCGCACAATCCCAACACATGGGCTACTTCTAACTATAATGTGGTTGAAGATTTAGCCCAGACCCCTTGTGCCATGTCTACTCTAGAAGTCTTGCAAAGTTGTCCTTTACAACGAAATGCACTTCTGGCAGCTATTGGGAGTATGGAATCTTCTAACATGTCTGTGCGATTTGATATGACTGATGTCAAGTACCGGTTTTCCTATCACGTTGCCCTCCATATTGAGGTCGTTCATGGTCCCATGACCATCAAACGAGCTGTAGTAGATGAGGGAGTGTCGACTTGCATAATGTCAATTTCCTGTTGGAAAGCTCTAGGTTCTCCTGAGTTAGCCCCTTCTAACACACTGCTTACTACATTTGATGGCAGAACTTTCTGTCCACATGGAGTTTTTCCATCATTTGATGTCACTTTGGCCGGTAAGATAGTTGCTGTTGAAATAGAAGTTCTGGACGCCCTGCTTGATTACAAAATGTTATTGGGCAGGAGTTGGACGTATGCCATGCGAGCTATTGCATCGGCAGTTTTTCGAGTGGTCATGTTCCCATTTGAAGGTAAGATCATTACAGTCGATCAACTTTCTTTCACTCAGAGAAACAACCAGACTTCTTCAGAAACCACAGTTCCATTGCTTGATCAAAACACCCCAGTTGGTGAGAGTTTAGGAGAAGGACTGTATGGATCATTAATCAGCACTTTTGACCTACTGGCTCCTACCTTATTTGTTGGTACTGAAGGATGTTCATCGTCTGAAGCTTCCATGGTTAGTTTAACAACTGATTCTGAGTTTCCCTCAACTAATACAAACCCCTCCGTACCCACCCCTGTTGTAGAATTTACCCACTTGGATTCTTATCAAACTACAACAGGACATATGTTGACTCCATTGGTGTCTGTCGAGTCAAACATAGATTGTGCCACTACTCAGTCACTGGACCCGATTCCCTCTCTTGACAGTTCAGATATTACTTTACCTTCTGAAGAGGTAATGTTAGAAGCTATGACTGACCCAGATCTTCCTCGTGAACATATAGATCCCGCGTCTTTCTTGTTTCCTTTTCTTAACTTGTTAGAGAGAGGTGAATTTTGTTCACCACCCGATGAAAATACTGGTTTCACTCCTTCACAAGTTGGTATTGTTGAAGCAAATAGATTACATACCTCGCTGGTGAACATTTTCACTGGGGTCAATGGAAAATTTTTCTTTGAAATGGGATGTTATCTCGATGAGATCATTCCGTATACCAATCTTTTCTGTGATTTCCATAACACCTTTGCCCGGCCTCGCGAGGAGGATCTAGGCATTGACCCTACCTGAAGAAGTACTACGCCTAGGCTGAAATAATTTTTCTTGTAACATAGCTGTATATTTTTGTAAAGCTAGTTTTTTTATGCTCGTTAGGTAATCTTATGTGTGTTTCTCGTTTCATGTACCAGATGTCAACTGAACATTTCTTAGGATTTGCTGATGGAGCCAGTCGCCACACCTGTCAGTTGGCTGCAGCAGCTTGGGTCATTTATTCACCCGCTGACCAACTTGTCTCTTTGGGGGGGGGTTGTTTGGGTCCTACCACGAATAATGTGGTTGAATACAGTGCAGTTATAGAACTTCTCCGAGATGCTCTCAGTCATGGCATTTCATATTTGGAGGTAAGGCTTGACTCACAATTAATTGTATTTCAGTTAATAGGTGTCTATCAGATTAGGGATCCAGGATTGCTACGTCAGTTTCTATGAGTTAGACTATTGGAAAGACAATTTCATTCTATCAGATATGAACACATTCCAAGAAGTTTAAACACTTTAGCTGATTCATTAGAAAACTATGTGTTAGATTGGCATTTGCATCATACATTGTCATAAACAACATTGCACACATGAATTTAAAATGCATACACATGTAAATAACCGATACTGTATATAGCCGATACCGTATCAAAAAAATATATATGAGTTTTGAGTCATGAGTCTATCAATTCAAGTCATAAGAGTAAAAAAGATGGGCATAGTAGCCTCAAAAATATATACATAGAATGTATCCCTCTCCTATGGAGAAGGAGGGACCGCATCATCATCTACCGCATTGTGATAACATATGACTAGCCTAGCGATCCTCCGCAGCACCCTAAGCCATGCTGGGGGCACCCCAACAACATCTTCCTACATATCAACAGGTATCTGATCCATACGGCATGCAGGAATCTCATGAGTCAACCGACTTATTTTTCTCTCCAGGGTTCCCAACATAGCATCTGCTGCAGTAATATCAGCTGGCCTCACATAGATGGTAGGATGTCCCTCAGGACGAATAGGCCCCAGATCTGCATATGACACTTGATTAGAACTTCAAAACTCATTCATAAAAATCAAATACTTGAAAAAGTTTGAAAAAATTAAATAAACCTCAAAATTTTAAAACATACCAATATCTCCCCAGGCTCCACTTGGAGGAAGCACCAGCTCTGGATCATGACGGAAATCTAATCCAGCATATGGAAACTGCTTGAAAGCGGGCACTTGCCTCTCCCACCACCCCTAGAAATCATCCGTATGATAACAGTAGTGACTTTCCCCACCACCTTGGCGGAGGAATATGTCACCCCAACGGCCTAATCTGGGCTCACGGGGGTTAACCTGAGGTAGAGGCATCCCCAAACTGATAGCAGGTATCCTCTCAAAGAAGAAAGTACACAAAATGCTACCGTACCCAAAATTCTTCATTGTGTCGGATTTGCAACTTGTCAATTGAGATTTCATGTTTGCCAATAAACTAGTACTCCAATCATAGACATGACCATGTAAGCATTGTACACCAATATGCATAGAGTGCCTGGAAGCTAGGTGTTTTGAAGAACTACCGACTACTCGGTTGATCATGCTCACTATCACTTTCAAAGGGAGACCATGAATAGTTGAAATCAAGACTTGGCTTCCCGATTTCTCAGCTCCGGAAACACAATATGTATTTACATACTCTTGCACAGACCTTACACCCACACGAGAAGACCCTTTCAGATTGATCACATCTCCTCTCCTCGAGAGACCAGTAATGAAATATATGTCATCAACAATAAGCTCCAGAGTTTTCCCACGGATGACAAAGGTCTTAGTATCCACATCCCAATACTGAATAAGTCTTCGAAACAGTTTGTTTAAGGTCCTCATGTTCACGGTTCGATAAAAATTCAATAAACTGCATCTTCTGAGAGCATGGAGGGTAGCCGGATCTTGCATGGCCAACCTATCCATGTCCTCATGCTCCCTCTCCCTCCATTGAAGGACCATCCTACACAAAAAACCAAATTTTTTTGAGTCTCGGCACTTGTAGGTAGGTTTTCCAAAGTGTACGCTACTGTGTATACTACACAGTCGCGTATGGGCGCTACTCTGCTTCAGCACAGTAGCACCCATCGCGTTTATATGCTACTGCTGTGGTTACACAGTAGCGCCCACGCATAAACACTTATGAGCATCACGTTGCAAGCCATTTTTTGCTCCAAAATTAAAAAATAAACCATGAAAATGCAAGTCAGGTGGTTTTTAACTTACTTGGTGGAGGAAGATTGATGGTTGGATGCTTAGTTTGATTGCCACGGAGATTTCAAAATTGCCAAAGGTTGCCCCAATCTTTGCCCTACAAAACAAATTGAAAATTGATTTTAAAAAAAATGAAATTATATATAAATTGGATTTTGATTTTTACCCATATTTGTTAATTCTCTATAGTTTCAAAATTTTCAAAAAATCCCTAATTAATCAATTGAAACACACAATACGGTATAATACTGATCCAAGCTCAATTTTCACTTAATTTTTGTCGGATTCGTCTCCTAGGTTTAAAATTTCTTGATGATAGACCTTGTCAACCAGCTGAATATTTCAAATTCATATATCATTCGAGATTTTTTCCGCATCGACTAATATTTTGTTGAAGACCTAGTTTTGGCAAAGTATGAAGCTATGATCCTAGAAGCTGACCTTTAAGTCATTTTAAGCTCTTGTTTGGACTATTTAAACCTAAACAAGATTGCCGAGCAAGCTTGTCCTCTTCGAGCTCGTTAAAGTACTCGAAGGCTCATCCACTCAGGTATAGAATTACCCCTTTGCCGGGCCTAAGTGGATCAACTACGGAAAAGGTATACTCTAGGTATACTCTTGTATGCGCTAGAAGAGTTTCCCTTTCATTGTTTTAAACTTTTTCGGGGGAGGATACTAACTGTACGAAAAATGACCTTTTGGAGCCTCTCTTTAGGGTTTTCAGGCTCTATAAATATGAAAATACCACGCGAGCATACACCTACTCGGGCTCGATGTGAAATCCACGAGAAGGTAAGTAGAGGACTGTTTAAGTTTTTCAACTCTATAAACAAGAAAACACCGTCGAGCACAGACCAATCCGGGCTTGATATAAAATCCACGGATAGGTGAAAAGAGGATTGTTTAAGTTTTTCAGACTCTATAAATAGGAAAACATCGGCGAGCATTAATCTGCTTGGGCTCGATACTAAAATCCATGAGCAGATATATGGAGTTATTGTTTAAGTTTTTCAGACTCCTTAAAATTGAAAACACCGATGAGCAAGAACAGATCTCGGCTCGATATTAAAATCCAGAGATCAGTAATATAGAGTAATCTTCTATCTCTTCTTCGAACTCTATAAACAATGAAGAAGGTCCTGAGTCTTCCTCCCATGGGCTCGTTAAACTATTTACATGGTTGGATCTATTGAGTTTTTATTCTTTCTTGGACTCATTAAAACAACAAGAAGGGTATTCTTTTATCTAAAAAGAATAAGGAACGGGGAAGACATATCATATCTTCATTGTCAAAGGCAGTTTCAGTTAAGTTTTATCCTTGAACACAACACCTACTTGAGTCTATCTTGTCGGTTGGGTTTAGTTTTTGACCTCAGGGTGAACCTCTCCTCCGAGTTATTTACTCCCCCAGTTGGTTATTCTTCCAACCATATGGAGGGTCTGCTAATGTCTCTTGCATTTCAGACTTATGATTTACCCCATTATATCATAAACTGCCTGAGTCACTTTGTGTCGTGCTCAATGTTCAAGGATATACCTTGTGTCGGCCATTCTGCAGTTTACCTTGACCTCATGTGTCGGCCTTCCTAGTGTCAGTTTTGTTACATATTATTCCATATCAGCTCTTACCAGTTGAGTGTTCCTCGAGTTGGATGATGGAGGATATCTTAAGGCCTCCCTTCCAATGGACTTTCTTCCCATCGACATCAACTCATTATTCTGGGATTGAAGTTTAGAGTTTCGGTTAGTACCTTGGAGATTGCAGTCATCAGTGGCAATTTTCCTCGCTGTTGAATGATGAGAATAAATCAATGTCTCTTCTTCGACAGGATTCCCAAGTGTTCGAATTCAATTCCATTTATTCACACTTGGTGGATCGTACTTGGTACCTTGGACCCCATCATCATTATCGGTGGAAGTCCTCACGTTTGTTAATGGTATACATCAATGACCGGTAATCAAACGATACCCCCCATGTTCGACTATCAACTCATCTATTCACATGGTTAGGGTTTATACCTAGGGTTGTTTTGGGATGAAGACATTGGGATTTTGGATGACATTACCTCATTTTGTTATCTCCCAAGTTGTGCAAGACTGAGCCTCACTCATATTCGGCTCTCCATGAGACATAGATCCAGTTTGTTGTTATGGCTATGATTTCTCATTTTGACATGGATCCACGCTTGTATTCCAAGTGGCCATGCTTTTATATACATCTCTTTGTTATGTATCGGAGATCATGTTTTATCACACTGCACATCTATATGATGTCAAAAATGTAATTGCTCGTTGACCTTGATCTTTGTTGCAGGTTTCTTGTGACTTGTTTTATGCGGTTCTTTGCTCCTCCTCTGGCTTTGGATTGTAATGTATTTCGGCCATCGTTTCCCTCTGACCTCACACATTAGGGGGCATCTGTTATAGGTCAAACTTGCACCTCTCCGTCCGTGATCACCTTGAGCTGCTGATCACACAAAATGACAACTTGGATGGAGGAGCATGTTGACCTGAGATGATACTTTGACTCACTCCATTTCCTGACATTACTGGAAAACCCCAAAAAATATCATTTTGAGATATGAGCGCTACTCTACTCAAAGAGACTAGCGCCCATACACTACTCCAGTGTATCATAGTAGCACCCGTATCCAAGTATACGCTACTCCTTCTCAGCATAGTAGCGCTCACCATTTAAAATCGAATGAGCGCTAGTTGATAAGCACTAAAGTAGCGCCCTATACGCTACTCCACTGAACAAGAGTCACGTACATCTTAAAAGATGATTAAAAAATAAATTAATTCCTCGAGGAGGATTAGTTGCTGGTAGTTTCCTAACTCCTCCAACTTCCTCCATAACTATACATCGACCTGAACTACTTCTCCAATCTTATAAATACAAAGAAGATTAAAGGAGAAGGGTTAGAACCTAGATGATGAGATGAATAAATGGAGAAACTTTGAGACAAAGAGAGAAGCTTGCATTGGAGGAGTTGATGCTGAAGACATCCAAGCCAGAGAAGAGCAAGAGCCCAGAATCAAGTTGCAGGAGCCTGTTTCATGATCAGGTATACTTGTACATTATTCTACTTTTGACAAATAAAGGTTGAAGTGTCTTTCTTGTTCCAATTTAAATGTGTTATGAAATGGCATCTTAATTTGGATTTGTTTTGGTCAAATATTGAATGTTAAACATTGTTTTTGTTTCTTTCAAGCTTTATATATTGCCCAAAACGCTTTGAGAAAGGTATTGTTATTGCACGTTACTGAAAGGAAGGTGGACTTGAAGGTTGAGCACAAGATCAAGTCAAGGCTAGGATCAAACTTCGATTGAAAGGTGTGTTCTCAAGATCCACAACTTATTTCTTTTTGTAAATATTTCTGTAATATCATCAATACACTTACATGTCACCCCAACCAAGTTGATAACATTAGTTTCCTTTCTATAGGGTAGATTTTCCCGCCAACAGGGACCACTCTAGATTTTGCTTCTCGGCCCTTGGATGAATATAGATATAGTGCAAGTTAGTCATGAATATCAGTCTTTTGAGATACTTTGTTGTCAAGCCCCTTGATATGCACAGAGTGCACTTTATCACATCGCACAACTTCCCAAAGTAAGTATGCATCTATTCATTGTTTACGCGCTGTCTTCCAGGCCTCGCATTCTCCCACATGTTGGCATATTTTCCTGCGTAGTAGTCTCCTGTCATTGCTGGGAGGTTGTTCTGGTACAACAGATCCTTCCAGCCTATCAAATCAATTAGCACTAGTATGCAAGTGTAGGAAATGCACTGCCAGTCTCCCAAGTTTCATGGACATCCTCTAGCAATTCATTCAGTAAATACCTTTCCCAATTGTATGGTTTTCCATCCTTGGTCTTTGCATCTAGGAGAACTGTTGCAGCCAGTAGCTCTACTGGTCTGCACTTCCTCAAAATTTTACATGCTAGAAGCTGAACAATGAACCGCGTAGTTGGGTCTTCAATTCCATCTGTGATAAAACCCCGGTTCCCCTTTACTAATTTATATTGTTCCTTCATTTGCTTGGAAAGCTCTTTGTCCTTTGTATTTACCACAAACTCCCCTGCGGGATCATCACCTCGCTTGCTGAGATGAGTGATTTTGTGGATGAGGTCGATATTGATACCGATTTGTAGTCGATCAACAGATAGCCCTGGTGCGTGTATGAAAGCAAAGTGCACACTACCATAGTACACTCAGGGCTTCATTCAAAGTGTAGTATGTGGATAAGATTCAACAACCCGGATGGCACCAACGGCGTGAGCCAATCCTGTGTAACGATGATAGATTGTCTTGTTTTCTCATCGTTCCTTCGACACATATATTTGTCAGGATGGAACTGAGGATATTTGGGAACTTTATGGTCCTTCCCCTCTAAGAGATCATGATCCGAGAACTTACACCCCAGTATCTTCCCGAGTAGGTTCTCGTGAATACGCACATGGCTGGAAATTGGTGGTAACGGAATTTCATACTGCGCATTCTTGAACAGGGTAACCGCTGGCACATCAAGCCTTCTGGGCATAAAATACTCATGCATGAGGTAGATTGACTTGTCCCCAAGTGGTAACGGTGGACTGGTCCTCAGTATCCCTCTTATCTTTGGCTTCCCAAGGTCCTTTATCGGTTTTTTATCCTTCTGCTACATAGCTGGTGCGTGGCGTGGCGAGCTTCTTGACCCAAAACCCCTTTCTGGAACAAAATTTTTAACGGGAATTTTCATTAACCCTTCAATCCCAATGCGTTTAAAGTCCCTTACAACCTAGTCGAATGTTGACTGCTCAAACATCCACTTGCAAATTGATCTGTATGTTCTCAAGATTGTTCATTCACTCATTGGTAAAAAATTAAATTATTCTTGCAGGAAAATTGAAAAATCACGGTAAAGCCCACGAGTCTATCTTGAGCGCTATTTATAGGCGCAGTTAACCTTGAAGCACACCCACAAACGACTAGATAGACATTAAATGTTGTGACCGTTGTCCAAAACCACCAAGGATCTTGGTCCTTTCCTTCATTGAATGCGTCAAAACAACTAATTTTACGTTAAATGCAAAAGCGGTCATTAGCAAAAGCACTATATAACGGCTATTTTTCTTGACCAACATTTTAACGGCTAGTTCCGTCAAACTTCGCTCATGGCTTAGACAAATTTTGCGATGTTCCACTATGCACTTATGCTCCTTTATTTTTAAATTCGCAGCTGCGCTTCCTATTTTTACTTCACATCACATCTTCTGAGGTGCACTTCGCATCTGAGCTTCTAGCGTGCACTTCGCATTTGAGCTTCCATCGTGCACTTCACATCTGAGCGTTTCACCAAAATTGTGTACAGAATCTACGCAAATTTTAGTGTCCAATTTCAACTGTACTTGACACTTACAATTTTCTTCATTGCTGATCAACCGAGGTGTGGTGAAGTAGGACTATCCCTGTAGGTTTTTATTCTACTTCCATTAATAAGACTTGGTAGGTTTTCTCTCATTAATGTGGCTAGCTGAACTGCACCACCATTAGTAACATTCTTGAACACATATGGCCCTAGCCAATGCATCTTAAATTTTCCAGGAAACTTCATGAATTTGCTATCATACAGGAGGACAATATCTCCTATTTGAAAGAATTTGTGCTTAATATGTCTATCATGCCATGCTTTTTCTCTACCTTTTTGCACTTACCCATGAAAGCCTGCAATGAAGCGATCCTCTTCTAGCCCAACTAAGTGTATTAGCCTTTCTTCGATTGTCTCATTATCGGCCATGTCTGTGAAAGCTGTAATTCTCAAACTTGGTACTATGTATTCCATTGGCATCATGTCTTCCTGCCCATAAGCTAACCTGAATGGTGTATGAACTGTCAACTTTTTGCAAGTTGTCCTATATAACCATAGAACAGCTGGTATTCGCATATCCCAATCATCCATGTTTGTATTACATACCTTAGTCAATGCATTTTCCAATACGTTGTTAAAAGCTTCAACAATGTCATTTGCTTTTGGATGATATGGTGTGCTTTTCTGATGGTAAATCTGAAATTTCTCAGTCAGGGCTTCAATAGTTCTACTCAGGAAGTGAGTTCCCTAATCGCTCATTAGGATATTTGGACATCCAAACCTTGTGAGGATTTTTTCAAAAATGAACTACGCGGAAGTAAATACGCTATAGTCCTTTACTGGTTTTGTCTCTTCCCATCTGGTTAGATAGTCTGTAGCTGTAATAATGTATCTTGAACTAGTTCGCTTTCCTAGTGGCTTAATAGGTCCCAAAAAATCAATAGCCCAATTATCAAAGGCTTGCAATGTCAATTTTGGAATTAATGGCATCTCATCTCTACGAGATGGCTTCCCCGTCCTCTGGAAAACATCACAACTACGACAATGTTCCTTTGAGTCCTTATGGAGTGTAGGACACCATAATCCAACTCTCAGAATTTTTTGTGCAGTAGCTCTTCCGGCGTAGTGGCCTCTAGACACCCCTGAATGTGATTCAACAAGTATCAATGGTTTCTCGTGTTCTACCACACATCTGCACAGTACTTCATCTGTTCCTATCTTGTATAATTGTCCTGCAATTATGGTGAAGTCGACTTCTTTTACTACCAATTGTTTCTTATGTTGCGTAGTAAATTCTGTAGGTGCCAGACCTGTGGTTAGGAATTTTACAATGTCTTTATAATAGTCATCTTCTATCTGAATCTTAAACAATTGCGCATATGGTTTATTGTCTTCCAGGTTGGTAGGTTCTTTGCCTGACTCAATTCTGGAAAGATGGTTAGGTCCTGAGTTAAGCCTTCCTCGCTTAACAATGATTTCGAAATCATATCCTGAAAGAGTAACAACCATCTACAGATTCTTCCCCCTAACACTGGTTTATTGACCATGTATTTCAAAGCTAGATGGCTGGTAAACATACAGAAGTGCGCACCTAGCAGATAGTGACTAAAATTATGCAGTGCATACACCATGGCTAATCCTTCTCTTTCTATTGTGGTATAATTCTTTTTTGTTGAGGACAGTTTTCTGCTTGATAGTGCAATAGGATGGTCAATGCCTCCCTCACCCGGTTGAGCTAGCACAATGGAAAGTGCAGCGGATGAACCATCTACATCCATGTGGAATGGTTTACTCCAGTATGGAAAAACTAAGATAGGCATAGTTACCATCCTCTCTTTCAGTGTGTCCAGTCCTTTATGGAAGTCTTTAGTCCATATGAACTTCGCTGCTTTCTTCAAAAAAAATTCCATAGGCGCAGTGATTTGCACATATCCTTTAATGAACTTCCTGTAGTAGCCTGTGTGGCCCAATGTAGTGTGTAGCTGTTTTACTGAATTGGTTGCTGGAAAATTCAAAATAACTACGATTTTAGCTGGATCAACCATCAACCCATGTTTACAGATAATGTGTCCCAGTAGAATTCCATAGGGAGCACAGAAGATGCTTTTCTTCAAGTTGAGGGAGTTTTGATGTTGTCTACAGTTTGCTAACATTAGTCTTAAGCCGTAATAATGGTTCTTTAATAACCCAAATATTGTCAAATCATCAAAATATACTTCTAAGAATTTATGGATGAAATCCTTGAATGCAGCTTCAACTACTCTTGAAAAAATAGCAGGCGCGTTCTTCAAACCAAAGGGCATAACTGTGTACTGAAATGAGACCCATTCAGTGGAAAATGTGGTATTGCACCTATCTACTGTATCAATTCTGATCTGATGATATCCAGAAAATCCATCGGTGAAAGAGTATGCTTCATTTCCTCCAACATTGTGTAACACTTCATCTATAAATGGAGTAGGAAATGGGTCATGAAGTGATACATCGTTTAGCTTTCTAAGATCTATACGAATCCTAATTTCGCCTTTAGTTTTCTTTTCCTGGATAACCATATGACTTATCCATTCCAACTCTTCTACATGTTCAATGATTCATGTGTCGAGCATCTTATCAAGCTCTACTTTTACCCTTTATTTATATATTGGATTTAGTTGATAAGGTCTTTGCTTAATAGGATTCACATCCGGCTTCAGAGGTATTTTCATAACTCCCATGTCACCCAAAATGCTTTTCATTTCAGAAAAATTTGTAGGAAATAAGTCTTGATATTCGCGGAGTAAATCTTCTATTTGCGCAACTGTCTCCTCATCCCAATAATCTCCTATTGAAGTGAAATTTGGTTCTTCAGTAGTTCTAGTGTTCACTTTTTGAGTTTTTATAGGATTGCTTAGATCCAGAATTTCCAATGGAGGTCCTTCGACTTCGCGCTATCTTTCTGAATCAGGTATGTTTACATTGCATGGGTCATCATCGTCACTTTCCTCTTCATCTTCATCTAAAGTGAAGTTATAACATTCCAGGGCATGTTCTAGCCGTCTTGCCCATTCTGGTTGTTGATACACAGGTTCCGGTTTGTCATTGAATACCTTATTTTTTATGATCTATAATGTGTCATTTATACTTCGAAGTTATTAATCATGACAGACCATTCTACTGTTCCTCTGCGAACTTCTATTTCTGTGTACCAGTTCTTCATAATTTTCTCTAGTGTGTGTACAAATAGATGAACCCATTCTGTTTGCAGTCTATGCGTCCATGATTTCAATAAATGGTCTATGTGATCTCTAGGATCAGTTTTTCCATTATATTTAACTTGTACACACTCAGTTTCATCCAGAAATCTTATCTTCATCATGTGCTTACATTCCTTCCACGTGGTCAGATTCTGCTTTTGCATAGTCCACCATCTAGCAGGTGTAACGCGCAGTGCTTTGTCACGTCCCCATTTTGACCCCCTTTTTCATTAAATCATAAATGATGCAAATATTGATATTTAATCAGGGTGAGGAGCTCAAGGCCAAGGCCCCACCATTGATTTAGCTTTTTATGTATCAGCAATTAAAAATAGATGCCTATGGTTCTTGTGCTAGATAGGCACAATGTAAATTAAGACATCATGTAAATACGAATTTTAATGAAAAACCCACAACTAGCTATGCAATGCAACAAAGAGATGGGGGCATGATTCTACAAGGAATAGGGAGGGAAATTATTCAAACCCTTGAGCCAATGGTGTTAATCCATGTGTCAATGAGAAAACCCATAAACCACCAACTACCCATTTTGGGTTATAGACCCAATCATTTAATTCTTCCAGAAATTGGTTGAGGTAGTTAATGCCTTGGGAATGAAGAGGTATGGCAGCCAATTTCGTGCATGGGCAAGCCATCAACTTGGGAATTCGTATTTTTTCTTCTTGGGCAAGAAAACACCCACGAAATGGTGCCCAAAGCCATTCTGAACATATAGTTTTTTCCTCTCTCACGCAGATTGAGATTGCTGGAAGTTACATTCACATTTTTCATAAAAAATGCAGGGTTTTCCTTGCCCAGAAACTCGTTTTTGGTTTTGGATAGTAGCTGGGAAGAAGGGTCTGCGATTTGGGACCGTATGGAGGTCGTTTTGTCCCAGAATTGCCATGGCCATTTTTCCTAAAAACGATTTCTGCTTCCTGGGGTTTTCCCAAACCTCTATTGTTCATTTTTAGCCTTCCCACATTTTTCTGAAGCTCAGGGAATCATTTTCATGCTTATCACTGTACACACGTTTTTCTCCTGTCCAGCCATTGTAGTTAGTTGATTATTTGCATCCCTGTTTGATTTGGAGACTGTAAGCAAGAGATTGGAGTGGTAGTGGACAAAGAGGGCTTGATAAACCCAGCAGGGGAGATAACCTCTCAAGAAGATCAAGAGGGCTTTGGATACTCTTCTATGCACACCCTGAGAGCACTAGATGGGGAAAGTATGGCTTGAGGGACTGTACAACAGTGAAAAGAATACTTCCTTGTGCTGGGAGTGTAGGTATTGTGGGTGCCAAGCTAGATAGATCTTGTAAGGTTGCCCCTAGCTCTGTGCTTGAGCTCACTAGCTTAGCCACTCTTCCTTTCCATTTCCTAGCAACCTGATAAACCCAATTGTAGATTAGCTTGGCTCATCTTGGTGTATGCTTGGCTATGTGTGAGTCGGCTGTTCCCTAATTCCTTGTAGAGATCATGCCCAGCTCGGGGGTGGCCGTGTGTTGAGATATTGATGATCACAACTGGCCTATGGTTGGGTGGAACGTTGCAGTTTCATAGCCAGTTGCTTGGGACTACTTTGTTATAAGATAAGTACTCTCTTGTGTTAAGTTTGCATTTATTTATTTGATGAATATCTTGAATGTATGATGGATGTGTTACCAAAATTATTTCCGCTGTGTTTTTCTTATAATTATACATTTCCATATGTCTTTTATATTATGTGAATGCTTATTTTAATAAGTTCATGGGGCTAGATGCCCAGTTTTAGCATCACGATCCTCTCCATTGCACTAGTATGATGGGAGGGGACATGACAGAATGGTATCAGAGCTTCTGGTTGTAGCATTGGACCTCTATGGGCCAAATCCGATTACAGTCACATGGGAAGGTCCCTTCCTGATCACCATAGGTATCAGCATCGGGCCTAAACTGGCTAAGTTGGATAAAATTGCAGAGGTAAAGTTACGTCCTATTGAGCAGCGATCATCACAGAAAGAAGGAAAGAAGAATCCGAAATTGATTTAAGAGTTTTTGGAAAATTTTTGTTTAAGTCTGTTTCGGGAAGAGTTCGGCAAGTTGGCCTGAAACTGTGGAAGGATTCCGCGAGTTGTTCTGCAACGCGGAAGAGTTCGGCAAGTTATCCTGAAACTGCGGAAGGATTCCGCGAGTTGTTCCGCAACGCGGAAGAGTTCGACAAGTTGGCCCAAAACTGCGGAAGAATTCTGAGAGTTGTTCTGCAATGCGGAAGAGTTCGACAAGTTGGCCCGAAACTGCGGAAGGATTCCGCGAGTTGTTCCGCAACGTGGAAGAGTTCGACAAGTTGGCCCGAAACTGTGGAAGGATTCCATGAGTTGTTCCACAACGTGGAAGAGTTCGGCAAGTTGGCCCGAAACTGCGGAAGGATTCCGCGAGTTGTTCCGCAACATGGAAGAGTTCAGCAAGTTGGCCCAAAACTGCGGAAGGATTCCGCGAGTTGTTCCGCAACGCGGAAGAGTTCGGCAAGTTGGCCCGAAATTGAGGAAGTATTCCGTGAGTTGTTCCGCAACACGGAAGAATTCGACAAACCGCCCCGCAATTGTGGAAGCATTCGGAAAATCGCCCTGCAATTGCGGAAGCATTCGAAAAACCACCCCGCAATTGCAGAAGCATTCGCCAAAGTACCTCGCAATTGCGGAAGCATTCGGCAAATCGCCCCGTAATTGTGGAAGCATTCGGCAAATCACCCCGCAATTGCGGAAGCATTCGGCAAACCGCCCCGCAATTGCAGAGGGAATTTTCAATTCTCTTCCGAAATTGCGGAAGAACTCCACAAGTTGCTCTGAAACAAGGAATTTCAGCCATTTTTCACGGAGATTTTCAGGTGCCGAAAATGGAAAAAAATTGCCATGGAACTTATGCTCCAGATTGCACGAAATGGAAATATTAAAAAAAAAAAAAATGAGGGCACTGCCCTCGACCCGCCCCCTTGACCCCCGTCGTTCCCCCCTCATATGTCGTTGATTGTGAGAAAATTCTATGATTTGACAAATTGTCAATATAATATTTTCCCATGTGCATGAAAGTAATTTATGAATTTATGAGAATATAATGCAGCTAACAATTGTGTGGATGAACACATTTTGCAGAATCACAGTTACATCAGGGCAGCACTCTAGATAGTACAGTTGGAAAGTTTTGGATCTTGGTTGGGCCAAGAAAATCAACATCATGAATGATGCATAGGATCCCTATGATCCTAAGACAGATGCCATGGGGGAGAACATACATGTTGAGAATGCTGAAACATAATCTAATGGGAGAAGAAATCAAGAGACTCCTCCACGTATTGCAGCCACCATGAGAAGCCTAAGGGTGGAGTGGCAAAGCTGTAGGGAAGATAATGAAAGGATGATTAAAGCTTAGGAAGAACAAAATCAGTTGAATGCAGCCATGCTACAGAGTTTGACAGACATCCAAAGGCAAATAAACTCTGGGCATCAGACATCAAATCTAGAAAGGGGTGGGAGTAGTTCTAGGAGGAATTCCCGCAAGAAGGCCAGTAGCGCAAGAAGAGTTTTTACAGACAGAACATATACTCCAGAAATCTCTTCTAATGAATCATCTAACTCTGAAGAATCCATTGAGGGTTCAAGCTCTTCGTCTCACAGAAGCAAAAGGAAGAGGCACTGCAAGAACAATTCACATGGGGAGTTTAAGAAGGCAAAACCTCCTACATTTGATGGAGAGGTAAAGTCTGGTCAAGAAGCTGAAGCTTGGCTTCTTGGTATGAGAAAGTATTTCCAAGTCCAAGACTACTCAGGAAATATGAAGGCAAGGGTAGCCATCTTCAACTTGAATGGAAGAGCATCTATATGGTGGGAACACATCAGGCAAGTGAAGAAGATCAATGAAAGGAAGATCGTGTGGAAGCAGTTCAAGAAATACTTCAAGCAGAAGTACCTCTCTGACATGTACTATGATGATAAGATCAAAGAGTTCCATGAGCTGAGATTGGGACAATTGACCATGGAAGAATATGAAAACAAGTTCTTGGAGCTACTAAGGTATGTCAGGTATATTCGAGATGATAAGGTGAAAATTCAGCGTTTCCTAAGTGGACTGCCCTAGTCATATAAAGATAGAATTGAGTTTGATGAACCTTGAACTCTAGAGGAGGCCATAAGAAAGGCCAAGTATTGCTTTGATCAAAACAAAAGCAAACCAGAATTCCATAAGGCATGGAAGGATAGGAAAAACGAAAAGTTTGATCAAAGGAAGACTTCTGTTAGACAGGTTTCAGCCATGCAGTTGAAGAAGTTCTGTAGGAATGGATGTCAATTGTATGCAGCCCACATTTTAGAGGCAGAAGAAAATGAAACTCTTAAAGTGGAGGACTATCATGTATTGCAAGAATTCAGGGATGTTTTTCCTGATGAGATTCCAGGACTCCCTCCAAAGAGAGACATTGACTTTACAATTGAACTTGTGCCAGGAGCGGCACCAGTGTCTAAGACACCCTACAGGATGAGTACACCGGAATTGCTATAATTGAAAATGCAATTACAATAGTTGCTGGAAAAGAAATATATTAGGCCAAGTGTGTCCCCGTGGGGAGCACCTGTTCTATTTGTGAAAAATAAAGATGGAACACTCAGGTTATGTATTGACTACAGGCAGCTGAACAAAGTCACTGTGAAGAACAAATACCCATTGCCCCGAATTGATGACCTTTTTGACCAAATGAGAGGAGCAAAGGTATTTTCGAAGATTGACTTGAGGTCTGGTTACCATCAGGTAAGAATCAAAGAAGAAGATATTCATAAGACAACCTTTAGAATGAGGTATGGACACTACGAGTTTGTAGTGGTACCATTCGGTCTCACAAATGCACCAACTACATTCATGTGTCTCATGAATAATGTTTCTAGCAAGTATTTGGACAAGTTTGTTCTTGTATTCCTAGATGACATTCTCATCTATTCTAAGAATGAAGAAGAGCATGAAGAACATTTGAGAATGATAATGCAATTACTAAGGGAGTATAAGCTGTATGCAAAGTTGAGCAAATGTGACTTTTATAAAGATAGAATTCATTATTTGGGTCACATCATCTCCGACGAAGGAATATCTGTAGAACCTGAGAAGATTGAAGCCATTATGAATTGTCCAACTCCAAGGAATGTGACCGATGTGAGATCTTTTATGGGCCTTGCTGGTTACTACAGGAGGTTTATCGAAGGATTCTCCAAGGTTGCAAACCCGATCACTTCTTTGCAAAAGAAGGGGATAAAGTTTGAATGGTCACCAAGATGTGAGGAAAGTTTTCAACACTTGAAGAATCTTCTTACAAGTGCACCTATTCTGAAGATTGCAGACCCGAAAAAAGACTTTGTGGTATGTACCGATGTATGCAATCAAGGACTTGGAGGAGTTCTTATGCAAGACAACCACGTGATATGCTATGAGTCAAGAAAGTTGAAGGAGCATGAGAAGAACTATGCTACTCATGATATAGAACTTGCAGCCATAGTAAATTCTTTAAAGATGTGGAGGCATTACTTAATGGGAAGAAAATTTGAGTTAAGGATAGACCATTGTGGTCTGAAATACTTGTTTGATCAGCCAACTTTAAATGCTAGGCAAGCTAGATGGTTGGAATTTTTGTGTGAATTTGATTTTGAAATCAAACACATAAAAGGGAAAGAAAACAAGGTGGCTGATCCACTCAGCAGGAAGGTACATGAAATGTATGTGGCAACACTTAGTACTTGCCAACCAGATTTGAGGCAGCAGATTTTTAACCATATTGTTGAGGATGAAGTGTACGTGCAGATAAAGGACAAATTGCAGCAGCAAGACCTTGGCAAGAAGTATGAAGGCTATCATTTGGAAGAAGGTGGACTTCTTACTTATAAGAATAGAGTCTATATTCCAAATGCGGCATATTTGAGGAGGATTGTTATGGATGAAATCCATAAAGCTCCATACTCTGTTCACCCAAGATATCAGAAAACAATTGCTACAACAAGAAAATATTATTTCTGGTTAGGGATGAAGAAGGATGCAGCTGAATACATTTCTAAGTGCATGAAATGTTAGCAGGTGAAGGTTGAACACCAACACCTCACAGTTTTATTGCACCCAGTGCCAATTCCAGAATGGAAATGGGAAATAATTTCCATGGATTTTATTACAGGATTTCCAATGACTATGAGACAACATGATTCCATCATGGTTGTGGTGGACAAGTTAACAAAGGAAACACATTTCATACCGGTTAAGTCCACACATAAAGCCGATGCCATTGCAAATATTTTCATGAAGGAAATTTTCAGATTACATGGGTTGCCTAAGGCAATAATTTCTGACAGGGATACCAAATTCACTTCCAATTTTTGGAAAGGTCTCTTTGCAGATTTGGGTACACAGTTGAACTTTAGCACCACGTACCATCCTCAAACAGACGGGCAAATAGAAAGAGTAAATCAGGTGCTTGAAGACATGCTTCGCATGTATGTAATGGACAAGCCATCCAAGTGGGAGGATTATCTACACCAGGTAGAGTTTGCATATAATAATGGGCATTAAGAACCATTGGGAATGAGTCCATATGAGGCTTTGTATGGCAGAAGGTGTAGGACACCAGTGACTTGGGACAATCCAGTGAACAGAATTGTACCTGGGCCATAATTGCTTAAGGAAATGGAACAAGAGGTTGCCAAGATCCGACAAAATTTAAAAGTAGCCCATGATAGACACAAAAGCTATGCAGATAAGCATAGGATCCATAGGGAATTCAGTGTTGGGGATCATGTGTATCTTAGAGTGAGGCCAATGAAAGGTTCCTTGAAGCTTGGGAGTTGTGCCAAGATATCACCTAGATATTGTGGGCCATTTGAAGTGCTTAAAATAATAGGGCCAGTTGCATATAGACTTGCATTGCCTGCTAACACTAAAGCTCATAATGTTTTTCATGTCTCTTTACTTAAGAAATATGTACATGATCCTAACCATGTGATTAATTGGGATGTGATCCAGGTGGAACCCGAGGGAGAATTCCAAACCGATCCGTTGTGCATCCTAGACAAGAAGGTAACATTGCTCCGAAACCGAGCCATCGGACAGGTAAAGGTGCAATGGAAGCACTACGGTCCTGATGAGGCTACATGGGAGCTGGAGGATGCCATGAGGGTGCCATATCCATTTTTGTTCAGTTTTGATGAGCACTGAGAACAATGCTGATGTAAGGGGAGGGGAATGTCATGTCCCCATTTTGACCACCTTTTTCATTAAATTGTAAATGATGTAAAAATTGATATTTAATCATGGTGAGGTGCTCAAGGCCAAGGCCCCACCATTGATTTAGCATTTTATGTATCGGCAATTAAAAATAGATGCCTATGGTTCTTGTGCTAGATAGGCACAACGTAAATTAAGACATCATGTAAATACGAATTTTAATGAAAAACCCACAACTAGCTATGCAATGCAACAAAGAGATGGGGGCATGATTCTACAAGGAATAGGGAGGTAAATTATTCAAACCCTTGAGCCAATGGTGTTAATCCATGTGTCAATGAGAAAACCCATAAACCACCAACTACCCATTTTGGGTTATGGACCCAATCATTTAATTCTTCCAGAAATCGGTTGAGGTAGTTAATGCCTTGGGAATGAAGAGGTATGGCAGCCAATTTTGTGCATGGGAAAGCCATCAACCTGAGAATTCGTATTTTTGCTTCTTGGGCAAGAAAACACCCACAAAATGGTGCCCAAAGCCATTCTGAACATATAGTTTTTTCCTCTCTCACGCAGATTGAGATTGCTGGAAGTTACATTCATGTTTTTCATAAAAAACGTAGGGTTTTCCTTGCCCAGAAACTCGTTTTTGGTTTTGGATAGTAGCTGGGAAGAAGGGTCTACGATTTGGGACTGTATGGAGGTCGTTTTGTCCCAGAATTGCTAGGGGCATTTTTCCTAAAAACGATTTCTGCTTCCTGGGGTTTTCCCAAACCTCCATTGTTCATTTTTAGCCTTCCCACATTTTTCTGAAGCTCAGGGAATCATTTTCATGCTTATCACTGTACAAACGTTTTTCTCCTATCCAGCCATTATAGTTAGCTGATTATCTACATCCTTGTTTGAGTTGGAGACTGTAAGCAAGAGATTGGAGTGGTAGTGGACAGAGAGGGCTTGATAAACCTAGCAGGGGAGATAACCTCTCAAGAAGATCAAGAGGGCTTTGGCTACTCTTCTATGCACACCCTGAGAGCACTAGACGGGGAAGTTATGACTTGAAGGACTGTACAACAGTGAAAAGAATACTTCCTTATGTTGGGTGTGTAGGTATTGTGGGTGCCAAGCTAGATAGATCTTGTAAGGTTACCCCTGGCTCTGTGCTTGAGCTCACTAGCTTAGCCACTCTTCGTTTCCATTTCCTAGCAGCCTGATAAACCCAATTGTAGATTGGATTGGCTCATCTTGATGTATGCTTGGCTATGTGTGAGTCTGCTATTCCCTGATTCCTTGTAGAGATCATGCCCAGCACGGGGGTGGGTGTGTGTTGAGATATTGACCATCACAACTGGCCTATGGTTGGGTGGAATGCTGTAGTTGCATAGCTAGTTGCTTGGGACTACTTTGTGTTAGATTTTTAGAATTTACTTCAATCTGATCTAGGATCTTAACTGAGAGAACAACATGTACAGCATATCTACAACATATCAATCATGGAGACAATAATGCAAGCACATAAGAGACACAAATATTTACTTGGGGAAAACCATAAAGGTGAAAAACCCCAATAAATTCCTCAGAGATAGATAGAGCAATGATACAACCAACCATGAGAGATAGACATAACCTAACAGCAGATCCTCCTCCTCCAGAAGTGTGCCTCTCCTCCTTGAGTGCATGAGTGAGAAGTGAGTGAGCAAATAGAGTTCCTCCCACACTCTATTTATACTTGACTTGACTTGCCTTTTTACCTAACTCATGTAGGCTCGAACTTAACCACATAACATAATGCTGAGTGGGCTGACCCCCAATAGGGTGGTCTAATAACTCTTTGACCCACATGGACGACCCCCAATAGGGTGGTCTAATAACCCTTTGACCCACATGACTTATACAGGGCCGACCCCAAACAAGGTGGTCTAATAACCCATCAAGTATAAGTTACGACACTTATAAAATAAATGACGACACTTCCTTATAGAGGAATAATACCATCTCTATAGGAATACAATATACATATATGTGAAATACATTTCGAAGTTACATATACATCAACACTCCCTCTTAACTAGGAAAGTATTTCTCAGCACAGTTCTTCTAGCACAAGTCATCTTCTCTGGATCATCATCACTGGATAATCCTCATCGAGTCATCATCATCGTCACTGCTGCTACTATCTCAATCAATCTCTGAATCTACTTGTCATAGGAAGTTCTACAGAGCCAGTCCTTTTTCATACTGGATGTAGGCCCACCACCTGCAGGTCTTTATCATCACTGGCCATACTGTGGAATCCTCAATACTTATTACGTGCATCACAAAACCTCGAAAGAGCATCCCAGGATGTTACGGGTACACAACTCTGACCTGTAGGATCTCCCAGGGCGCTATTACATGTGACCCCACCACAAAACCTTGCAAGAGCATCTCAGGATGTTACGGGTACACAACTCCAACCTGAAATCTCCCAGGGCACAAATTACATGTGGTCACCACAAAACCTAGCAAGAGCATATCAGGATGTTACGGGTACACAACTCCGACTTGAAATCTCCCAGGGCACAAATTACATGTGGTCATGGAAAAACCTCGAAAGAGCATATCAGGATGTTATGGGTACACAACTCCGACCTGAAATCTCCCAGGGCCCAAATTACATGCCATAGGACAAAACCTCGCAAGAGCATCCCAGGATGTTACGGGTACACAACTTCGACCTGAAGGATCTCCCAGGGCACAAATTACATGTCCTCCTAGAGCAATGTCTCGAAGAGCATCCCAGGCTGTTACGGGTACACAACTCTGACCTATAGGATCTCCCAGACATGCTCCTCTGCACAACCTGATCCACGACCACAAAGTATCATCCTGATACTCACCATACATAAACCTGATGTACACATGATCATCCTGATCATCATCACTGCATCGTCCTAATGCATGTCATCTGGAGCAACATCCTGAAGCTCATCATCCATGATCATCCTGATCATCACTGCAACATCCTATTGCATGATCCACTTGATCATCAATGCATCTACCTGATACATATCATCATACATGATCCTCCTGATCATACAATGTATCCACCTAATACAAATACAAATACATGATACATATCACCATACATGATCCACCTGATCATACAATGTATCCACCTGATACATATGCAGATACATGGTCCAAGCATCCAACATGATGCATATACAAAATACATACACATGATCCAACTGATCATATCAGCATCCAACATGATGCGTACATATAAATGATCCAACTAATCATATCCAGCATCCAACATGATGCATACATAAAAATGATCCAACTGATCATATCCAAGCATCCAACATGATGCATACATAAAAATGATCCAACTGATCATATCCAAGCAGAAACCAGAACATCATCCTGATGCTCATCATCCAGCGCTTACATCCACAGCCATGTGAAGGATCCTCCTTCCAACATGCTTGGAATGGCTTCAACAAATGTGTCCATCACTTCTTCCTCGAAGTGTCCTCGATCTGAAGAACGCCAAGCCTCTCTCTGAAGTACTCAAACTTCACCCTGGCTAGTGGCTTCGTCAGCACATCTGCAATCTGCTCGTCCATCGCAGCATACAAGAGCTTCATAGCTCCTCTCTGCACCATATCCCTGATATAGTGATATTTGATCTCTATGTGTTTCGACCTGTCATGAAACACTAGGTTCTCAGACATCTTCACACAACTCTGGTTGTCACAGAAGATACCAGTAGCATCCAACGGGAGATCAAATAACTCAGACAGTAGCTTCCGTAGCCATGTTGCCTCACAACTAGCTGAACAGGCTGCAACATACTCTGCCTCAGCTGTACTCAGTGCTACACAGGACTGCTTCCTGCTGAACCAAGAGATCACACCTGATCCCATACTGAAGCAACACCCAGATGTGCTCTTCCTATCTGCAACACTACCAGCCCAATCTGAATCAACATAACCCTGCAGGTTAAACTTTTGATTCACTTCATACTTGAGCCCATAATCCACTGTACCCTTCAGGTACCTCAGAACATGCTTTGTAGCAACCAGGTGAACACTCCTCGGATCCGTCAGGAACTGGCTCAATGTGTTCACAGCAAAGCAAATATTTGGTCTCGTGTTCGTCAGGTACATCAAGGACCCAATCATCTGACGATACATAGAGACATCAACCGGCTCAGATGAAGCATCACATAGAAGCTTCAGATTCGATGCCATAGGTGTGGCCATGGCCTTGCAATCCATCATCCCAAACCTCTTCAGGATCTCTACTGCATACTTCCCTTGTCCAAGGAAGATTCCTTCTGCACTCTGCCACACCTCCATGCCAAAAACAAATAGTGCATCATCCCCAAGTTCTTCATCTCGAACTCGGTAGTAAGCTTCCGCTGCGTGTCGGCAATCAATCTATCTTCACCATACCAAGTTCTGCACATATATGATTTCCTATCATGCGTCTCAGAACCAAGTGGCTTCTCCACATACACTTCTTCTTCAACTACACCATTCAAGAAAGCTATCTTGAATCCATCTGGTGTATCTTCTGTTTCGTCACTTTTATATTTCTCTATGCTGCCATCTGCAACATGCTTGATCTGATAGTTTCATTCGGAAGTCACAGTAGACTTCCCTTTAGCTCTTGGGACTACATCCCAAACATCGTTCTTCATGATCGACGGATCATGGTATTCTTCCCGTATCCTGGGAACTTCAATATCTTCAATAGATAATTTTGTTGTTGAACAAATGTTGTAGTTCTTCTTTTGTAGGAGGTGGCATACGATCTTTCCTACACAACAAGTTAAATTGCATGATTAGAAAACATCTCATAGTTTTCAGAACAAATTCTTACACATAAAGAAATATGTCATACAGTCATGCAATTATTTTAGCCAATACTTCAATACAACATTTATCCATATTCCATAACTTTCTAGATGCCTTCCAATCTCTACCAGAACATTGTTAAGAGTGTGCACAACTCCCAACATGTCAGCAAAGAGGTTTCATTCTAGATAAGTAGCAATGGAATGTTGTACAATGCCATAGGCCACTTACCCATGTATATTAGTAGTATACTGTTCATCAATGCAACTATTCTAATATGCACAATACATATCCTAAGTCTAGGAACATGAGCATATACATCATTGAACAATTTTATTTAAACAAACACATATGCAAGAAATGATAATTAAAATACTTATCTTTGTTTGTTCGTTGGGTGGACTCCCTCTGAGTCTTCGCTTTCTTGCAGGAGCTACTGGAGTCCTAATCTGCAGTAGCTTCTTCTACAACTTTCTATTGTGGAATGTAGAGAGATGGTCAACTCCCTCTGAATATCTGCATCCTTGCAGAAACTACTGAAGTGTGCTCCTATTCTTTCTTGCAGGAACAACTGGAGTGTGCTCCTTTGCTTTCTTGCAGGAACAACTGGAGTGTGCTCCTTTGCTTTCTTGTAGGAGCAACTGGAGTGTGCTCCCTCTTGATCTTTGCTTCCTGAATTACCTATTCTTGAACTCATATTCATCCTTGGTCCCTATGCATGCTTATTAGTATCATGATTGTGTTATCCTTGTGATTTCATATAAAATCATACATTCATTAGTATACTATTAAAACACAATAATTTCAACCATGTATAGTCATGATCATTTCAAACAGAATAATAAGCATTAGCATTCAAGGTTTATGTGGGATTCTTATGGTTAGTCAAATCATAAGAAACATAACATGTCTAAACCTGTAATTACTCAAACCTATGACTCTTCAGGTTAGTTGAATCATCAATCAAGATAAGAGATATAATATGCATAAAACCTGTGATTATTCAAACCTATACCTTCATGATTCTTCTGGTTAGTCATATCATCAATTATGGTAAGAAACATAATATGCATACAACCATGATTATTCAAACTTGTGACTTCATGAATAATCATTATCAACAACACAACAGTATAAGATCCTAACCCAAGGTAGGATTCTAGCTTGATATAGGAAAAACATACCTGGATTAGCATGCTAGCTAGTTATGTCTAACATACCCGCATAATGTCTTCTAGTTCTCTTTAGTGACTTGTGCTAGTAACCTGCATGTCTCATATGTTAACCATTACAAAACCAAGTTACACATACCTCGTAAATGGATCTTCTATGAGATCCATGACAATGGATGAATCTTTGTCCTCATGTTATCATGACCATATGTTCTTGGACAAGAACATGATTTGTCTTTCTTGGTGTACCTTTCATGTTAGTAGACAACATAAGCCTCATACAACACCATAATGCATCAGTACAATCATAAGTGTCAATACCCTAATGAATATTTTCTATCGTGCATTCATAATTTTATTAAGGTGATACGACAAGTCTAAAATCAAGATTGTACTAACTGCAATAACATGAAAACAAACATACCATAAGCTTAATCATGAACAAATCTCAGAACATACCTCGATGAGTCATACCTGTCGAGATCGCTTGTAATCTTCTTATGTAAGGCCTTAGCCTCATCTCCCTTTGAAATAGGAACTTCTTCATTTATGTAGGTGACCAATCCATCTTCTTCTAGGATTAACCCAATCCACTTGATTTGCCAGAACTGGACCTGGAGCTAGATATGGGTTTGTCAGAGAAACCCCAAAAATTCAAACTTTGAATTTCAAAATTCCGAAAGGATAGAAATATGCGCCTTGATGAGCTGATCAAGCTGGTATATTCAGAATTTGAAAACTGCAAAGTTTCACCCCTCAATTTTGCCTTTGAAACTTCTAGATTCACTGGATGTGACCCTGAACTGGGGTTTGATGAAGCACACTCTTCTTCCCAACCAAAAGGTTTGATCCAAATCTCTAAGCTTCTATATTTCTGAGGAGCTTCCAGCCATGGTCACAGATTTCAAAAATTCCCATTTTTACAGAAACCCTAATTTTCCACTTTTCTGATCAAAGTCCCGAACTAGGGTCTGATCAAGGCCGGCCTTCTGCCCAGCCAAAAATTCTAATCTTGGTCTCTAAATTTTTATTTTGATGAGTAGCATTCAGCCGTGGTCTCCGATTACAAAAATTCCAACTTTCTCCAAATCCCTAAATTCCGGAAGCCATGAATGAAGGTACTCAAAAATAATTATGTTTCGACAGAAATATGTACCTAATTGTTTCTGGTGTAACTCTAAACTTTTCAATCCACAGGGTCTAAAAAAAAGTTTCTTGAGATAGCCTGACCTGTTACCTTTCCATCCTGACAGGTCTAACCTCAATTGGATTCTCTGAGAGAGAGTTATGCCAAATGTCGCAACGTGACCTGTTTTGGGATAATACAGGAGTGCGAACTTGTACAGTGTGCCACGTGTCACTTTTTGAACTTCGGCCTCTAAAAAAATTTTCTGAGATAGCTCATCCTATTATCTTTACATCTTGACATGTCTGCCCTCAATTGGACTCTCTGAGAGAGAGTTATGCCAAGTGTCGCAATGTGACCTGTTTTTGGGATAATACAGGAGATTGAACTTGTACGGCATGCCACGTGTCACTGGTTCAACTTCGGCCTCTGAAACAGTTTTCTGAGATAGTAAAGTCTGTGTACTACCTGTCACTTTTCACGAAATTTCATTTGGAGCTTCCTAGCCCAAGTTATGACCTTTTTCCCAAGGTCACATGATTTTGACTCAGATCTAGAAGAGGCAGAAACCCTATATTGTACAGATCATAAATCACAAAGTACAACGAATTAGAGGTTTTCCTTTGGACACAAGGTACCTGGAGATTTAAAATTTGACCTGTAAAGATTTCAGATCCGAAAACTTCGCCAAAACGGATTTATAGCGAAAGTGCTATGATGACTGGTTTTGCTATATCAAGCCCTAGCATCGTAAGTGCAACAAGTGTCATACATGCCATATCATGCCTTCTTTCAGGCTAGCTCTGATACCATGTTAGATTTTCAGAATTTACTTCAATCTGATCTAGGATCTTAACTGAGAGAACAACATGTATAGCATATCTACAGCATATCAATCATGGAGACAATAATGCAAGCACATAAGAGACACAAAGATTTACTTGGGGAAAACCATAAAGGTGAAAAAACCCAATAACTTCCTCAGAGATAGATAGAGAAATGATACAACCAACCATGAGAGATAGACATAACCTAGAAGCAGATCCTCCTCCTCCAGAAGTGCGCCTCTCTTCCTTGAGTGCATGAGTGAGAAGTGAGTGAGCAAATTGAGTGCTTCCCGCACTCTATTTATACTTGACTTGACTTGCCTTTTTACATAACTCATGTAAGCTCGAACTTAACCACATAACATAATGCTGAGTGGGCCGACCCCCAATAGGGTGGTCTAATAACCCTTTGACCCACATGACTTATACAGGGCCGACCCCAAACAAGGTGGTCTAATAACCCATCAAGTATATGTTACGCCACTTAAAAAATAAATGACGACACTTCCTTATAGAGGAATAATACCATCTCTATAGGAATACAATATACATATATGTGAAATACATTCCGAAGTTACATATACATCAACACTTTGTTATAAGATAAGTACTCTCTTGTGTTAAGTTTGCATTTATTTATTTGATGAATATCTTGAATGTATGATGGATGTGTTACCGAAATTATTTCCGCTGTGTTTTTCTTATAATTATACATTTCCATATGTCTTTTATATTATGTGAATGCTTATTTTAATAAGTTCATGGGGCTAGATGCCCGGTTTTAGCATCATGATCCTCTCCATTGCACTAGTATGATGGGAGGGGACGTGACATGCTGTATCCAATGCTGCTATCTTGTGTTTATCTGAAAGTTATATAAGATATTCTTGAAAAAATGTAGTAATATTACTCAAGCCATCGTAAATATGGATTGGAATTACCTATGTTCCAATCTAGAATAGTGATCTTGTGAGCTATGCACATCTTCTTGCAGATACTTCATGCATTCTGCTCTGCCAATTTTCTATTCCTGCATCTGAGTTGGATATGCAAGAACTGTCACATTGCCAACTCAATGTTTCATCATCAATCAGATTGACATAATATGCCTGATTCACTATCATCTTGTAGATACGATCCAGATATTGAGCTCTTAATTCTTCTCTTAGTGGTTTAGTATATCTAGGTTCTTGTGAAGAACCCAAGGGTGCGATGACCCTGATATCTGCTCCTTCAAATATCATCTGCTTCTTTTTCAGGTTGATAATTGCGAAGTTATCAATTTATTAATCTATCCACAATAGTGCAGGATAGGGTTGGATATCATCTACGATTTCAATCACTTTGAATTATACTCTACTTCGCACTCCATCAATGCCAACAAGGACATTTCCTAACCCCCCAAAGGGTAGAACCTTTTGCTGATTGGATACCCTGAACTGTATTGGTGACCATGTTAACTTCAACTTTCCCATTTGTTCCCATGTCTATTTTGTTAATACATTTACT
Organism: Larix kaempferi; assembly: GCA_027924585.1. Taxonomy (NCBI): domain Eukaryota; kingdom Viridiplantae; phylum Streptophyta; class Pinopsida; order Pinales; family Pinaceae; genus Larix; species Larix kaempferi. Next base: position 11,621,048 of record BSBM01000101.1, on the reverse strand, counting down.
TATGATTCTAAGTCAAGGATAATCTTGTCCATTTCAAAATCCCCGATCTGTGCATTTAGTCTCATTTCTGTTCTAGTTCTTTTATGATTCTTAATATGATGAACCACTCTATGTGCTTCATTTACTACATTACGCTGCTCGTAATGACTCAGTAGGATTTGTAACTCTGCTAAATCATTTTCATGCTTTAACAACTTCATATAGCTCTATAAAAGCTGCGCAACAGGACTCCTCATGTCTGTTGTAGTCTGTGATTGATCATACAAAGCTGGAAGATCGATCACATGTGCAATATCACTTCGTAACTTGATTCTTGGAGTTAAATATTCTGGCTCTTTGAAGGATTCTCTTGCTTCCATGAAGACATATTTTTATTTATTCAGGTTGAAATCAAGTGTTTTTCCAGTTTCTTTTCTTATCCAATCCCCTCCAGTAGGATTATGTCTAGCTTAGTGATTTCTAGAAGTTGAAGCTTTAGTTGTTCGATCTTCACTTGTTGTGGCCCCACTTTGCGTCACATCATGAATATTGCAATTTGTATTTTATTTTTAAGCTACTATCATCTGTATGTTTTGATTCTATGTTTATGGTATTATTTCTTGCATTTTTGTTTGAAAAATAGGGCATACCTCAATGACATGTTCCAATGATTTATAGTATTTATAGGTAGTAGAAGGGTTCGTACAGTCCCTAGCTAGATGTCCTAGTTAAGCATAGTTATAACAAACAATATGGCCTCTTCCTTTTCCTTGTCCAGTGTTTCTTCCTCTTCCTCTGAATCCACCACGCCCTATGTATGTGCCATGATCATACTGCGTGTTTTCATTGTTATGTGGTGTTTCTTCTTGTACTCGGTAGACATCATGCTTTATTTCTATCATGAGGTCATATGCTCTATAGTTGGAATCATCATGACCCACTAACTTACAAAATATGCAATATAGGTTCTTAGGTGTTTGCACGTATTTTTGAATTAAGTTACAGTCTTCTAGATGATGTCCTCTACATCGAAAAATCTCACATCATGGTCCTTGTTGTTGATTCAATGGGTTTGGAGCTCCGCTAGCGATGTAATCTCTAAATACCAGACAATGTTCTCTGGAGTGACCTTCTCCCTTACACTTGTACACCAAACCTCTTCTTGTGTTTCTTTTCCTTTCTTCATATCTTGCATTTTGAATGTCAAATTTGCTAGCTGGGTCTGTATCTAAACCATACCTACGCTAGTCTCTCCTATAAGTGAAGCCTCTAGTTTCATCGCAATTTCTAGGGCCTCTGTTTATGAAGTAACCTTTTGTTGCATCAATGGTGACCTGATATGTGGCAACAACGTGGCTATGAACCATTCCTGGTGCTGTTGTGGTGTTATGTCAAAGCTCACTTGATCTAACAACGATTTGAACTTTTGATCAAATTCCCACACTGACTCACTCGGTTTCTTCTTAATTTCTTTGAGCTCTGTTATACACTGCGATTCTGACTTAGGTTTTTTAAACTCTCTGATGCGTGCAATTCTAATCTCTACTAGTGTTCTATTCTTCCCAACATAGTACTTCATAAACCAAGTTAAGGCTCTGTCCCTGAATGTGGTAACGAGCTATGCTTGTCTAATAGCATCATCGTGTACTTGTTTAACATTCCATAAGGCTTCACAAAGAAACAAATGTTGCTCAGGTTCTTCTAGACCCGTTCCTTTGAATATAGGCATCTTGATGTCATATGTCATTCTTGATGTCATATGTCATTCTTCTTCTAGGAGGTGTAGTGTTCTGTGATGTCTTTGGTAGACTACTACTTGGAATGTTCTGAGTACTTGCTCCTGCGGTGTTACTACTACAGTTGTTCTGTGGGTTAGTAGTATTTCTTATGTCAACTGGATGTTTCTTCGGAGTGATGGGCTGATAGGTAGTTACTCGAGGTTCTATTCCACTATCAGCCTCAACCTAATATGAATCCCTATTACTTCCTAACTCAATTTCTAGAGAAATGTGAGGTTCATATTCATTGGACCTCTTATCGGTGCTAAACTTATATCTTTTACCACTTCATAATGTATAGATATTTTCCTTGGTGTCACTGGCTATGTTACTGAACATTACAGATTTAAATCCTAGGAATCCTATTGCATTATTAAGACACTTTTATCTACTAACAACATTTTAATACATAAAATGAGATTTTTCAGGTACTTACCTCTGAATCCCTAGAATAAATCGACTGCGTTGTAAGACTTCAGAGTATCCACAAAAAATTCTATAAAATAGCCTTCTTGTACGCTATCGAGCCAGAATTATACTACTCTTGATATTGGGGTTTCCACTACTTAAGTCTCTGAAACAGTTTTGGAGTCCAGTCCGTAGGCTCTCCACCCTGATAACAGTTCTTCCATTCCGCTAGTCTTGATATCCACTCCGATAGATCGTTGCTGAAGAATGCGAAGAAAATTTCGTAAATGTCATAAAATTGGTATCTCTGCAACCATTCTATGTTAGAGAAACACGTATTTTTGTTGTCCTTCCTTGCAAACTCCTTTTCTGTATTAGCCACCCAATTCTGTATTTCTCTTCTCTCAGGATTCCAATATTCAGAGCCCATCACTAGTTCAAGCGCAAAAACATAACCATTTGTTGGGATACTACTTTGTTCTTTAACTTTCTCTTATTGACCCGGGCTTAGCAAAGTTGTGGTCCATCAAAACCCTTCTTCACCGACCCTTTGGGAAATTGTGAAGCACCTGCAACAACTAATTAATAAGAATATGCGAAATAGCAGAAATGACAGAACTCAGAATCACTTTTATATTGATCACAGGCCACTTCGAGGGGGCAACCTCCTATGAGCAAGCTCAATACAAATAACTTCACGGTGCCTTCAATGACCTCAACACACACTTATATACTAAGTCTATGCCCAATACTATGAGTCAAAACTATGGGACATATAATACTACAGGACGACTTACAAAGCATACACGTCCAATACTATGGGTCAATACTATGGGCTAATATAAACTACGGATCAACAAATACTACGGGACGACTTACAAAGCATATGCATCCAACAACAATATACTAACATAGTAAAGAGAAGGGTTGACATAGGTTCCTAACATCCCCTCTCCCTTAGAAAAAGCTTTGTCCTCAAAGCTTTGGTTGGAGAAATTGCTGCAGAATCTGAAGGAGTGGTTCCCCGGTAGCATCCTCAGGTTGCATTTCGGGCCACTGATGCCTTTGGAGTGTCAAGGAGGATTTCTTGGAAGGCTGTAGATGAAGAAGAACCCTGTTAGATGCATGGAAAATGTGCTCAGAACGGTGCTGATCGGCTTGTTGTTTCAGGTGAATTTTGGCCATGTGAAGATTGTCCTGCAGAATGAGAAGAATCTGATCGCGGTTTTGAAGAACCGAGTCAATTTCCTGAACTGGGGAGCTATTAAGGGTGTAGGTAAGAATAATTGGCAGTGTTTTTCATATGGTGTGCTTTGAGATGTGGGATTGTACCACCAGAGCGCTGCTAGGAAATCCATAGAAATAGTTGGCCAAAGCTGTGTAGGGATGGGCAAGGCTTTGAGCAATCCCGAAAGGAGTGTCGTTTCACCCTTGTTGACTTGGAAAGTATCATCGTCAACCACCATCTGTTGAATTGCCATTTTTAGTCCCTGCCAAAAGAAGTTACATTGTTCCCAGTCATACATTTTGCAGAACCCAAAGTGCCCTGTTGATGAAGAAGCATGGAGTTCATAGAAGAGAGAGCCCTGTTGAACATATTGCAACCAATTTGGAACAAGCAGAGAAAGAGCTGTAAGAGAAACTGGGTCATCAATTGTGCGAGAAGGAGCATCTTCCACCATATTGTCCTTACCCTTCTTGTAAGTGATCACATAGGGATAACCCATTTCAGGTGTGTTGGGGAGGAGACCCATTGTTCCAAAAAAATTTCCAGACTTTGGAGATCAGTCTTGATGCAGAAATAATTCCCTAATAGGTATGGCTGCCACTTCTGTACTGCATGCAAAATAGCCATCATTTCCTGCTGAGAGGTAGATGTGGCTAAATTCTTACCGGAAAGGTCTCTTGAAGGCAGCAAGCGCATTGGTTCAACAAAGATACCTGCATATCTATCCATGGAAGTAGTGGAGACTGTTGATGGGTGCATATGAATGGAATTGAGCTGAGCGATGACACCATGTGAATTCTTCTTAAGGATTTTTTCCAGGAGATGTGAACTGATGATGCAGAGAGACCCTGGTTGTAAGCCCATAAATTTGTGTTGTGCCCCATTGACTTTAAACTGCATCCAAAGTTCAGCAAAATCCCATAAGATGGGGCCAAGTGTGCGTAACCATTGAACGCCCAAAACCACATCACATCCACCTAAGGACAAGGAAAACATGTTAGAGCGTAGGTTATAATATTCCATAGAGATACACACATTGTGACACTTCCCCTTGCAAGGTAAGGTTCCCCCATTGGAAACCATGACTTCAAAGTTGGAGCAAGGATGGACAAAACAATCAGCCTATTTGGCAATCCGAGGGTCAATGAAGTTATGAGTGCTACCAAAATCAATGAGTATGGTAAGAGGGAGCTTCTTGAAGTATCCCCTGACCCGCATTGTTTGTGGGGGTGGTGATGCCGGTTACAGCATGGAGAGAGATCTCGGGTGGGTCGTCCTGAGATGGGGTGTCAACGGGCGGGTGTTGAATATCGACCTAATCATCTACTGTATCTGTAGCTTCTTCACCAAGTTCTAAGGCAGGCAGAGAATCCACATCCAATAGATAGAGCTTTTGGTGAACACAACTATGTCTCCGAGTGAATTTCTCATCACAATTATAGCAAACCCTTTTTCTCGGCGTGCCTGCATTTCTATTTCAGACAAATGCTTGATAGGAGTTGGTTGAGGAGAAGGTGTGATGGGAGGTCGTTGGGAACCCATATTTTTGAACGGAACAAAGGTGGGTTTGGAGCGTTGTTGAGCTGCGATCTTGTCCTCGGCCAGCTTAGCCAACCCTAGGACTTCCATCATTGTGTTGGGACAAACAATTTTGACCTCTGAGCGGATTTCATCCTTGAGACCACTGATAAAACAACTCCTATAGAATTCATCAGACAATCCTTCTGTGTGATTGGCCAATTTATCAAATTCTATCTGATACTCTCTCACTGTGCCAATTTGGTGAAGTTTAGTGAGTGCTCCTGTGAAATCATCAAAAGCACTAGGACCAAATCATGGAAAAATGAGTTGGAAAAAATCTGTCCAATTTGGCTCAGGATGAGCTTTGATGTACCAACGGTACCATTGAAGGGCTTCCTGTTCCAAATGAAAGGATGCAAGTGGAACTTTCTGGGCATCAAAAGTATTATGCAAACTGAAATATTGTTCTGCTCGATATATCCATCCAGTCGAATTAGTACCATTGAAGCAAGGAAAATCAAGCTTCAACTCACGAAAATTGCTGGAAAAAGAGAATCCGTTGGCTGCAAAAGATTTTGGTTGTCTGGTATTGTTCATGGCTGAATGTTGAAGATGGAGGCTGATAAATTTTTCATCTAGATCTTGGAGTTTGGTTTGGATGGCTGCAAGTGCTTCCTCCATGGTGTGTGCTCCTGCACGGGTGACAACCATAACCAGGTTTTTTTTTTTTTTGTGGAATGGGTAGAAAAACACAAACAGAAGTTGATTTAGTAAAGGGAAATTTGGATTGGGGAAACAATGTGATGGGTAATTGGGGTTTGACTAGATTTTGGACACTGTCGAAAGGACAAGAAAGAGAAAAGGGGGATTTCAGAAGCGGGGTGATAGAATGAGAAAATTTGGCAGAGAGGGACAAAGAAGCAGAATTCAGAAAGGAACTCTGTGGTACAATTTGAAGGTGATTGGGTGAAATCTGAGGAAGTTATGGCAAACCCTAAAAATAGACAAATGTGGGATTTCGGGCTTTGGGAAGGGGAATTGGGGATAGGGTCCTCGGGAATGAAAGATGCAGAATGGAATGACAAGAGTTCCCCGATTTTTATTTTTTTTTCCATAAATGGATCGGCAACAGCGGTGCGGAAGGAATCCGCAACAGATGGATCTACAATAGCACGGAAGGGATCGAAAACGGCTGAATCTGAAATGACGACTGGATCTGGAACGACTTTCAGAATAGATCTGAAACGGCGGGATCTGGAGCGGAAGTGATCGGCAACAATTCAACTAAAAATAGATATGGACCTGAGGGATGTGCGGCTTCCTAACAGTTCAGGGGTTTCACTCGGCCACCAATGCTGTTTGACGACTTGCGTATTGGGGCAGTACCCGTCACTCGACGACTCAGGTAAAACTGATAACTGCTTTGCCACAAACGACAACTCTTGGTTTACCTCACGGGTGGGAACTAGTCAATCAGGTAGGGGTCGTTGCCCTTTTCGCTGGAAGGTCCTCTCAATGGGCCAACTACTTCGGGGTTCCTGTGGTACTCCTTGTTCGGATATCCATCATCTATTTCGGGATACATATCTATTTCAGGATCATCTATTTCGGGATACATATCTACTTCAGGATCTTGCATGATCTATTTCAGGATATGCAGTCCAGTCACCAGTTTGATGCCTCCAGCACCTTATCCACCTTCTTCTAGCACCCGGGAGCCACTTTCCACAGAGTTTTAGCCCTCCTAAGCTGAAAGGCGCCCTCTTCTCACCTACTGACTGAGAAGGGCGCACTTGCTCACCTACCACTGCAGATTCACTCCAGTTACATTCAGTTAGCTCCGATTCTGATTGATTTCACTCCGATTTCACTCCTGACTGACTGTTTCACCTCCGATTGACCTCCAGTTCGATTAGGTGACTTGCTCTGACTCCAGTTAGCCTCCCATGCGCCCCCACTGAGCCTCCAGATCCTATATCAGTGCTACACACTTCAGTTACATTTATTATGATCAGTTAGACTCAGCTTGACACCTGGATGACTGTTTGTTGTGATTGATGAGCAACACCGATGATTGATGAGGACTCCTAGATTGAGTCAAGCTACTCCATTCAGTGATTCGAATGACCTCCTTAGGCAATTCGAATTGCTCTGTTTATTGTAACAGTTTGTATTGTAATTCATTCACCCTTTCTGGGATAGAGAGCACTGCTGCATGTTTTGCACAGTTTTGCACCATATCTTCTATGTTCATCTGTTGTGACTGATTTATTTGTTCATTAGATCTGCTGTGACTAACTTTACATGGTATCAGAGCCATTGCAGGGACAAGATCTCTTTTCTACAGGTGTTTATACAAGAAGATTTGACTGAATTGCTAAAAATTGCAAAAAGTTTGGCATGAGATATCTCAAGGGCATTCGCTCCTATGCATGCAAAGCTTGAAAAATACTCCAATACCACTCCAGAAGCTTGAGTTACCACATAATTCCTGGATCTGATACATTGGACCTATTCAACATTGCTTGAAATCCAATCCCAGGTGTGATGCAACTCTCAAAGGGTGGATTGTTCGACCTTATTGTGATTGTTCTTATGTGATTTGCAGGTTAATTATCTCCTCCAAGTGCACTCGCTACATTCTGCATGCAAGCTTCCCTACAGCATCTCCATTCGCTATAGTCTGCATGCAAGCTTCTTCTTCATCATTTGACTCGCTCCTAGCAATGGAATACTCTTCTTCAAAGCCTATCCTCACCCCATTCAATTATTTTGATTGGAAAGATGATATGGAGATCATATTACGTTCAAAAGGATACTACCGAGTCACTCTTGGTCTTGAATTGGAGCCAAACAATGTGGCAGAAAGAACCAAACACTACAATAAGCTTGATGAAGCTTACGGTCTTCTTTGTCTCTCCATCTCCAAAGATCTTCACTTCCATCTCAGCGGATTGAAGACTCCAAAGGCCATATGGGAGAAACTTGAGACACTATTCGGCAAGCAGGATGAGCTTAGGGCTTTTCAATTAGAGAATGAATTGATTGGCCTTAATCCTGAGAATTTCGAGAGCATCAATGAATTCTTCACAAAATTCAAGAACTTGAACTTGCAATTGAAGAACAGTGGTGTTATCAAAGAGGATAAACATTTGATCCTCTCCATTCTAAGCAAGCTTGGGAAAGATTATTCGGTATTTGTCTCCACTTTCAATTCCGGTCGGCTAACTACCCCGAATTGGAAGATGCCTACCTTGAATGCCTTCATTGAGTCCGTTACGAAAGAGCATGACAAGTTGATTCAAATGGGGTCCATAAGCTCCAAAGATTCAGCCCTATTTGTTCAAGGACCCAAGATCTCGAATGGTAAAGGAAAGCTAAAGAAGGAGAAGCCCAAATTCGAGCCTCACAAGCAAAAAGACAAAGGCAAGCAAACAGATGCACCATCCAGTTCGAAATCCAAGCAAAAGGGCAAAGAAGGTAACCAAAAATCTAAATGTACTTATTGTAACCGTGGCTTTCATCCCGAAAGTTCATGTATGAAGAAGACTATAGATCAAATGGCCCTCCTTTTGGAAAAGAACAACATAACCCTTCCTGACGGTGCAAGGAAGAAGGATCGGAATGACGATCATGAAAGAGGACAAGCACTCATGGCAACGGTTTCGAAGCCCACTCTCTTGATAGATTCGGGTGCATCAAATCATATGGCTGCAAATATTGATTCTTTTTCCTCATTCGATCCAAACAGCTCCATCCCCATCCATTTGGGAGATGACTCAAAAATTTCTTCAAAGGGCAAAGGTACGATTCATGTAGATCATGGATGCTTTCAGAATGTTCTCTATGTGCCTTCTTTAGCTTCGAATCTCCTTTCTGTGTATCAAATGACACATACTGGTGATCCAAAGAAAGTCACATTCAGCCCTAATACAGTTGAAATTTCTGATATCAAAAGTGGAAGACTAGTTGCGGTTGGAAAGGCAAACCACACTGCTAAATGTTATGAGTTTTCGCACTTTATTCCGCTTGCAAAGCCCACTGCTCTTCGCACACATGGTAATGAGGTTAGTAGGCTTTGGCATGAAAGATTTGGACATCTAAATTATAAGTATTTGCTGCTGCTATCAAATAAATCCATGGTTGATGGGCTTCCACAACTCCGTTCCTCGAAGGGAATATGCTCCGGTTGCATTATTGGGAAGCACCCCGAGCACAGATTCGACCGCGGCAAGGCTAGCAGAGCCTCTACTATTTTGGGATTGATCCATTCTGATATCAGCGGTCCGCTGCCCCATATGTCATTAAATGGTTCAAGGTATGTTTTGACATTTATTGACAATTATTCTCGCTTTACATGGGTATTCTTTCTCAAAAACAAGTCAGAAGTGCTTGGAAAATTCAAGGATTTTAAGGCTTCTGTTGAGACCACCACTGAGAGCAAGATCAAAGCTCTTAGATCTGATAATGGTGGGGAATATATCAAGTCCGAGTTGCTGCAACTTTGTGCCCAAAGCGGAATCAAGATCCAACATACAGTTCCCTACACACCCCAGCAGAACGGTGTAGCGGAAAGGAAAAACCGGTCACTGAAAGAGATGGCTACATGCATGATTGAATCAAAAGGTTTGGCTGCAAATCTTTGGGCTGAAGCAATCAATGTTGCTGCATATATACAGAACCAAGTTCCACATTCATCCGTGAAAGGTATGACTCCTTTCGAAGCATTCTTTGGTCACAAACCGGATGTGTCAAATTTGAGAGTTTTTGGCTCTACTGCATGGGCTAGAATTCCTTCTGAGAAGAGACGAGCTTTGGATCCACAAAGTATCGAGTGCATATTGATAGGATATGGGGAAGAATCAAAAACATATAAACTCATGGATATCAGATCTAAAAAGATATTCATAGAGCGCAGTGTGCAGTTTGAAGAACCGCTTCAAGAATTGCAACTAGTTGAGGAGAAAACTGCCGATTCACCGCCTTCACCAAAAGAAGATTCGAGCAGCGATAATGAAGGTATGAGTTCTGATATTTCTGATATTGTAGCAGCATATGATGATCATGACATATCAGGTTCGGAATCCGACCATTCAGATCCCCCTCAGTTACCAAAGTGGGCCCAAAATACTCTACAATCTGCTGGTTCGAATCTTGGAAATCCTGCTGATCCGAGACGAACAAGAGGAGACTTTCAAAGGGCAGGTATGGCTCTTTCTATTGCTGATCCATTTCTTCCTGAGATTTGTTATTTGATGGCTGGTTCAGATCCCCAATCATATTATTCAGCCCATCGAGATCCGAGATGGAAAGATGCCATGGATGAAGAGTACAGTTCTCTTCAAAAGAACAATACATGGGAGCTAGTTTCTCTTCCACCTGGAAGAAAATTAGTGAAGTGTAAATGGGTCTACCGTACTAAAGTTGCTGCTGATGGCACTATCAGCAAATATAAAGCAAGGTTGGTGGCAAAAGGTTTTTCCCAAGTCCAAGGAGTGGACTACACAGAGACCTTTGCACCGGTTGCAAAGATGGATTCCATCCGCCTTGTTTTAGCTATTGCCGCATCCAAGCACTGGGAGGTGCATCACATGGATGTGAAGAGTGCATTTTTACATGGAGACCTTGCTGAAGAGGTCTATATGCAGCAGCCAGAGGTTTATACATCAGATCCATCATTGGTTTGTAGATTGAAGAAGTCTTTGTACGGGTTAAAACAGGCCCCAAGAGCTTGGTACGCAAAGATGGACTCCTTCCTTCTTTCTCAGAATTTCCAAAGATGCAAATCTGATCCGAATGTCTATCTTCAGCGAGTTAAAGGTAATTTGTTGGTTATTGTACTTTATGTTGATGATCTGCTTATTACTGGTAGCACACTTACTTCAATAAACAAGCTAAAAACTGCCTTAAATCTAGCTTTTGACATGAGCGATTTGGGCTTGCTGAGTCACTTTTTGGGCTTGGAGATAGCTCAAAATTTCGATGGGATCACTATATCTCAGCAAAAATATGCTTCCGACCTGTTATTGAAGTTTAATATGGCTGAATGTAAGGCAGCCCCGTTCCCATTCCTCTCAGGAATCAGTCTTGAGGAGGGAGATTCCACACCGCTTGCAGATTGCAGTATGTATCGACAGTTGATTGGTTCACTACTTTATTTGACACATTCACGGCCTGATATCTCATATGCCGTGAGTGCCGTGTCAAGATATATGCAGCAGCCACATGAGATTCATTGGCGAGCAGCCAAGCGGATCTTGCAGTATGTGCAAGGTACGAGACAGTTTGGCATACATTATGCTGCAGATTCTGAGCTAGATTTCATTGGTTTTACTGATTCAGATTGGGCAGGTGATAGCATTGATCGGAAGTCCACTTCCGGTTATGTTTTCATGATTGGTCATGGTGCTATTTGCTGGTCTAGCAAAAAGCAAGCAGCCATTGCACTTTCTTCAGCAGAGGCAGAGTATCGAGGGGCAGTCAATGCCTGCATTCAGGCAGTTTGGTTGCAGGGTATTCTTTCCGAGTTTGGTTTTGGTGGCACTACTTCGACTGTCCTATTTTGTGACAATCAAAGTGCTATCAAGATCTCCACAGATCCAGTTCAGCGGTAGAGGACCAAGCACATTGAGATTCATATGCATTACATTCGACAGTTGGTGCATGACCGCACCATCATTCTGCAATATTGCCCTACTGATGAGCAAATTGCAGACATCTTCACCAAGAGCTTCACTGAGAAGAAGTTCTCTTACCTCCGTTCACTGTTGGGGGTGAGTTCCATCATGGTGGAGACAGATTGATTCATTATTATGCTTTAGACTTGAGGGGGGGCTTTCTTCCCACTGGGTTTTCCCTCTTTCCTCACTTAGTTTATTTTTCAGCATTTTTTGGATTATTGTATTGGGGTGACCTTTGGTCTTAGTTACCAGGGCCCCACATTATTTTAGTTGGCACATCATAGTCTAGCTTGAGGGGGGGTGTTCGGATATCCATCATCTATTTCGGGATACATATCTATTTCAGGATCATCTATTTCGGGATACATATCTACTTCAGGATCTTGCATGATCTATTTCAGGATATGCAGTCCAGTCACCAGTTTGATGCCTCCAGCACCTTATCCACCTTCTTCTAGCACCCGGGAGCCACTTTCCACAGAGTTTTAGCCCTCCTAAGCTGAAAGGCGCCATCTTCTCACCTACTGACTGAGAAGGGCGCACTTGCTCACCTACCACTGCAGATTCACTCCAGTTACATTCAGTTAGCTCCGATTCTGATTGATTTCACTCCGATTTCACTCCTGACTGACTGTTTCACCTCCGATTGACCTCCAGTTCGATTAGGTGACTTGCTCTGACTCCAGTTAGCCTCCCATGCGCCCCCACTGAGCCTCCAGATCCTATATCAGTGCTACACACTTCAGTTACATTTATTATGATCAGTTAGACTCAGCTTGACACCTGGATGACTGTTTGTTGTGATTGATGAGCAACACCGATGATTGATGAGGACTCCTAGATTGAGTCAAGCTACTCCATTCAGTGATTCGAATGACCTCCTTAGGCAATTCGAATTGCTCTGTTTATTGTAACAGTTTGTATTGTAATTCATTCACCCTTTCTGGGATAGAGAGCACTGCTGCATGTTTTGCACAGTTTTGCACCATATCTTCTATGTTCATCTGTTGTGACTGATTTATTTGTTCATTAGATCTGCTGTGACTAACTTTACACTCCTCACAATGAGTTTTAGGGCTTATGCCCAAGTACTTCCCACAGTTAAGCGGATATGGATTATTCCCAAATCCGAACCTGCAACAGATACGAAAAATAATTTGGCAGAAATTTCACCCAGCGAGCCCAAGAAAGTGCTCTAATACCAAATGTGAAGCACCTGCAACAACTAATTAATAAGAATATGTGAAATAGCAGAAATGACAGAACTCAGAATCACTTTTATATTGATCATAGGCCACTTCGAGGGGGAAACCACCTATGAGCAAGCTCAATACAAATAACTTCACGGTGCCTTCAATGACCTCAACACACACTTATATACTAAATCTATTCCCAATACTATGAGTCAAAACTATGGGACATATAATACTACGGGACGACTTACAAAGCGTAAGCATCCAATACTATGGGCTAATATAAACTACGGATCAACAAATACTACGGGACGACTTACAAAGCATATGCGTCCAACAACAATATACTAACATAGTAAAGAGAAGGGTTGACATAGGTTCCTAACAGCAATAGTCTGCAAACAGACTGAGATCTCACCCGAGGCCAAGATATGGGGGCAGGGCTGTAGAAGCACGTTTCTACGTCCAGGTGAGGTGCAGATAATAAACTGGTGAGATGCGCAAAGTCACATCTACTTCGCGTTTACTTCTTTTTCTACAACACACACTGGGACTGCACACTCCGTAATGGCCATAATAAAATACGACATGGCAACTCCAGATTGTGCTTCTAAATAATTGCACACTTTACAAACTTCACTGAGTTAGTGTTTATTCCTATTACTTATGCATTCAACTTGCTCGGAATTACTAGTACATTCAGTTATACATGTTCAATACTTAACATATTATTCTCATCCATCATACATGTGAAAATACATATAAAAGAGGGAACACACACAAACATGAACATAAACATAAGCAATCTCATAGATTCAATCACATAACATAAGTAGTTAAGTGGTTCATCCCCTAGATGGGACCTACGTCCATGAGAACTATTTTTTATATTAATGGGAAGGGTTCAACAATTCCAGTCTGCGCACTCAGCTGCAGACTCTTCTCTCTACAATAGGTCTCTGCACACACAGCTGTAGAGTATTTTCCTCTCTTCATATCAATGTAAGCTCTTCTATCTTATCAATAATACCTCTCAAAGATCAACCCTTCCCTTACAAAATTTCCATTTTTATAGATCGTGCCTGAGGGTCACGTCTTTCCAATCATTGTAAGCCAAAATTCTATGCTACCAAAAAATCCCCCAAAAATGGAGTGGTTACCCCGCTAACCAGTCCTGTCATAGTCGACAACTGCTTCACTTGACTTTGACTGCCTTTCTGCACCTCTTCTGGCTCTAATGCCTCTTCTGACAACCACATTTCCGACTGCGTGTCTCTGCCTATGTACTAGCACGTCTCTTTCTATCACTCCACTTCTTTTGTCACTGTCGATCCACCATTATTCTAAAGGTCTCGGCCGCCCTGGATGTCTTAGTACTCTTTCTTTACTAAGGCGATAGGTCGCTTTCCTCCAATTCCGTGCCACTCCTTAACCAACTACCAGGAATTATGGAGTCACTTGCCCAAAATAGGTCGTTGTTGGACCTCTCTTTACTTGTGCCTATTACCAAAAATAACTATTGCGTTGGATCCATGTTTCATCAAAACTGCGCCATGCTTGGACTTCGCATTTCCAACTTTGCTTAATTGGACTTCGCTTTGCCAAAAGTGTGCCAAATTCGACTTTACTTCGCCAAAATTGTATGAAATTGGACTTCGATTCACCAAAACTATACCAACTTGGGCCATGCCCAACAAGTGATAACCAACATCATCAACCCCATATCCAATAAAGGTACATTTCTTGGATTTAGCCTCAAGCTTTGTTCTATTTTCTTTATCAATATGGACAAATGCTTCACAACCAAAATTTCTTATAAATGAGTAGTTTACCTTTTTACCTATCCATGCCTCTTCTAATACCACCATCCAAAGCACTTGAAGGCCCTCTGTTTATTAACTAAACAACAATATCTACAACATCTACCAAAAGTTGTAAGGAAAACCCTACATTCAATCTCATACACCTTGCACGCTCCATGATTGTTCTGTTCATCCTTTCTGACACACCATTTTATTGTGGTGTTCCTAGTACTGTCTTCTATCTACAAATCCCATGGTATGAATAGTAACTATCAAAATCCTTGCCGCAGTATTCACCTCCATTATCAGATCAAAGACACTTCAACCTTTTTCCTATCTTATTCTCAACCAAAGCTTTCCATTTCTTAAAAGTATCAAACACATTAGATTTTTGTCTAATGCAATAAACCATTTTTTTTAGTTTCATCATCAATAAATGTAGCATAATAATGACAACCACCAAGATATCGTACCTAAGCCGGTCCCCATACATCTGTATGCACAAGATCTAAATTTTCACTCTTCTTTTATTTTCCAACCCTGAGAAATATGACTCTCTTATTTTTTCCATAAACACGGTTCTCACAGAATTCCAAACTTACCTACTTCAGATCTGGCCGCAACTTCCTTGAGTGGAGACTCTGCATCCCCTTCTCACTCATGTGGCCAAGCCTATGATGCCACAATGTTGTATTTATTTCTGTGGAAGCTAAAGAGATAGAATAGTTAGTATTATAAGGACATACATACAACCTACCTATCATGTCTCATTTTGATATCACCATCGATCATTTTGTGATCTTCCACCATGTCTCTTCAAATGTAGATAAACAACCACCATCTCCCAACTACCTTGTTGAGATCAGATTTATTTTTATAGTAGGAATATTCCTTACATCTTTCAGTATCCATTCACCATCTTTTAACTTTATCCGTACCTTACCCATTCCAACAATTTTACATTGCTCATCGTCACCCAATAAAACATGTCCAAAATCACCTTGAACATAATCATGAAAGAATTTCCTATGGGGTGTAGCATGACATGAAGGCCCTGAATATACTACCGAGTAATCACTAGTATTATCTAATGCAAGAATCAAAACATCTTGTAACACATCACCTACTACATTCGCTTCCCGAGTAATCTCTTGTTGTCCATCTCCTTTCTTCTTTAGAGATCTTCAATCTTTCTTCAAATGCCCTTTCTTTTCACAGTTCCAACACTCTATCTTTCCCATTTTGCACTTGCATTTGCCCTTCTTGGACTTGTTTCGATTACCTGGGCTCTTTCCTCTCTTCCTTTGTCTTCCCCTACTCTCCATGGTAAATGCATTACATGATGTCTCACATGTTCTTTTCCTTCAAATTTTCTCGCTAATAATAACTCCAACCACATCATCAAATTTTAAATTATTTGAACCAAATACAGAGCTACTTACAACCATGACCAACCCATTATAGCTTTTTCGCAATGAGCACAAGATTATATGAACCCTAACCTCATCATCAAAGTTCATTTTTATAGAACTTAGATGATTTGTAATCGTATTAAATTCATTTAAATGATCAACAACAGATCCACCTTCTGACATCTTCATATTAAACAAATGCTTCAATAGAAATACCTTTTTGGAGGCCGAGGTTTTTTCATACAGCTTACCCAATGTGCTCATCAGACCCTACGTTTTATTTTCTTTTGATATATTGAAAGCCACCGACGAATCCAGGTACAACCGTATTGTTCCCAGTGCCTTTCTATCTAGAACCTCTCATTCTTCATCCCTCATAGTCACCGGTTGTTTTGCTTTTCCTCCCAATGGTAGGAATAGATCCTTCTAGTATCAATAATCCTCCACTTGCATCTTCCATAACTGGTAGTTTTGGCCATTAAATTTCTCGACCTTAAAATTTCCTTCTATTTCCATTTCTCCCACTCGGACCAGGAACCCTTCTTTCATACGAGTTTATGTTAATTTTGAGCATTAATTCAACATACTCTAGGATCTTTACTGAGAGAATAACATGTACAGCATATCAAGTATAACAATGCATATCAATCACACCAAGCAAACACATGAGACAATAGACACACAGCGTTTCACTGGGGAAAACCATAAAGGTGAAAAACCCCACAACTTCCTCAGAGATAGAAAGAGCAATGATAGAACCCAAGTACACAGAGATAGTTCTCCTAGTAGCTGAACCTCCTCCTCCACTAGTGCGCCACTTTCCGAGTAGTGTAGAAGTGAATAATGAGATGAACAAATAGAGTGCTTCCCGCACTCTATTTATACATGACCTGACCTGCCTAATAACCTAGCAGGGCCGACATATCTAACTCAGTCTAATAACCCATGGTTATACTAATCAGGGCTGACCCCACACTTGGTGGTCTAATAACTCATCACATGCAAGTTGTGACACTTGCGACAGTTGTCAATAAAAATGAAGACACTTCCGTATAGAGGAATAATAACATCTCTATATGAGTACAATATACATAGGTGAAATACATTCCGAAGTTACAATTACATCAACACTCCCTCTTAACTAGGAAGGTATTTCTCGACACAGATCTACTAGCACAAGTCTTCTTCTCAGGATCATCATCACTGGATCATTGTCATCGAATCATTGTCATCGTCATGGCTCCTGCTATCTCAATAAATCTCTGACCTACTCGTCATTGGAAGTTCTACAGAGCCAACCCTTTTTCATGCTGGATGTAGGCCCACCACCTATAGGTCTTCATCATCACTGGTCATACTGTGGATCCCTAGGACTGTTATACCTCCATATTTCACAGTGTCGCATCTTCACCATAAAAATAGTCGACGACACTTCCCCTACTGCTTAAAACACCCATAAGAGAAAAATGATGAATGATCCTTGAAGACAAACCTGTCCTGTCAAGAATCAACCCAGCTGAGACTTCATATACCTACACTACCATGCCTTGCTCAAGCTTAAAGGAGCAGTAGTCCCCACTACCGTGCTATGATCCTTCTCTGCCACGCGGTACTACCGCGCTATGCTCAGTTGAAGAGGCATGGTACACATTTTTTAGCCTTTTTTCCATGGCTTGTGGAATCTTGATCTTCGAGAGATTTTTGAGGATTGGTATCCTTGATTCGATCCTAACTCACTTTCTTAGATTAGTGGGTCTAATCCACTAAACACTCCCAAGATCCATCCTTCTCTCTTGTTGGTTAACCCTACTACACACTATAAGAGAGAGACCTTCCATGAGCAAAGGAGAGGACTCTTGGAGACATCAAACCTATGATCTTGAATCTTTGTGGAGATAGCTAGAGGAGAAAGCACTTGGAGCTGGGAGTTGGCTTGGACATCAAGCAACCATTGTAAGTGACTTCAAGTTTGTAATAGAACATAACTTGTCTTGTTTCCCAAATCATGTATGTTGATCTTGTTTCAATCATATGATTTGTTTCTGCTATAGATTTAGATTCTAACATATGTTTCAATATTGCTAGAAGATTGTATATTGCTTGTACCTTGGTTCATTCTAATAGGTTCTTTCGCGAGGACTTGAAGATTGGACCAACAACTAGGACGAGCGATTAATTTAAAGGTCAGTCAGATCTCTTTCATTTCTTTCAACACTGTGATATTTGAAATATTTGTTTAGATCTAGGAATTCAAGGTAGCATTTGTTATATTTTTGTCTTAGTTTAGATTCAGTTAAGTTTACTTTAACCTAAGAGAGTTTCTACCTATCCGTAGGGAGAAATATCTACAACAAAAACTGGCGACTCCGCTGGGAACCGGCAATTCCGCTGGTTTGAACCCCATTTGATTGATTTATTTCACTTTCAGTCATTTTTTATTGTGATTCTTCTTTCTCTTCAAACCAGTACTGAATTTTGGTCTCTTTGACCTCTCTTCACCCCTTCTCTCTACATCTTCTCTCCTTCTGTGATTAGTGAGTCCTCTGGGCCTGCATCACCCCTGAAAAATTCAATTTTTTTTTCAAAAGTTGCGTTTTTCCATCCTTTGCATCAGTACCATGCCTCCACTGCTGACTACAACGCGGTAGTACCGCGTACCCAACGCTCTTACCAGCACAGTAGTGTACCAGTACCGCGTTCTAGCCAGTGTATACCCCGTGGTAGTGTCTGCATTTTTTCAATTTTTCTTTCCTGTTTGGTTTCCTGAGTCATTTTTTCATCTTCTCTACCTCAGTTTGGTGTTTTCTGTTGCCCACTATTATCCTGTGCATTTGCACAGTCATTTGTGGTTTGTTTACCCTTTGGTGTGAACTTGATTATTTTTTGCTGAGTTAGTGGCATTATTTATATATTGGGTCACCCGTTCAATTTGATTGCGTTGGCTTGATCTTCCCATCACAAACAAACTATTACTACTGTCCTATTTTATTGGATTGTGTATCTTTCATAATCACATTGTTCTTATAAATATCATCTTTTCCATTATTGTTATTCAAATCTATATTGGAAATTGTTATTGTAGAACATTTGTGTTGTTTGGTTTGGAACAATCTAGTTATAATATCGTGCATTAGGAAGTGAACCATTCAATTTGCCACATAAATTCTCATTTTTGAAGTATTGTAGTTGTAGATCAGTGAAATTTGAAAGAAGTGTTTATTTCAGTTTGGCTTTACTTAGAAAAAAGAAAACAAAAAGTTTGTTTTGAAGTGGTTTTTCATTATTTGTGAAAGTTTCATGCATTTATGATCGAAGAACTCTCTCTTTTCCATAGCTAGTTTTCATCGAATACAAGGCTTATTTCGATTCATTCTCACTTGCATGGTTTGGGTCGTCACAACACCACCAAGTTTCACGTCCATTTACCCAATTGAGTAATACAACCACTAAAATTAATCTCCCTAACTAAACCAACATTAACCTCACTTGAGGAAATCAAAAGAATTTGGTAGTTAGGTAGGACACCGGGGATAGGAATCCAAATAATTCCCCCTTGTCATTATCATCTGAGACATAGTTGTTTTCCTCTAGCGAACTAAAATCCTCTAGTATTTGTTGACACGGTCATAGACCAGTTTGTGGAGGGGTCTCCTGACTGTTTTTAACTTTCAGGGGTTAAACCGCCACGAGATTGAGAACTGGACAGACTCTGTGGAATCACTCACTCCACTTAGCCCTAAGGAAACATCGATCATTCTCTTCCTTGTATTCATAGTAATGCAAGGGTGATAAGGTAGAAGCATCGGAAACCTTTTCCAACATGTCATGAACGAGGTAGCTTAGTTACTTTTCTACTAGGGCTCATTTACCTAGGATCCCTTTTGGTAGAGGGATATCCTTCTCATATTGGTCTCTCATGTTGTATTGATCGACTTGGATTTCATCACCTTGCGAAGGATACAACTTGTTGAGGTCTCCAGCTCTTAGTTAGGAAGTTTGCTTGTTATCTCATCTTAATAGAGGGTCGTTTTTCTTTTTAGTGATTGCTTGTTGGCATTTTGGCCATTGCTTTTCTCAGCTCACTTACTGGGACGCCAGTCTCAGTATAGATTTTAGAGCTTGCATTTTGGCCTGCGAGCCTTGCTTTTTCTAGCTCCCCTTTTGCACACTCGGCTGCATTAGGGTTTTTGAGTTCTTTGTTACAAGACTGCCCCTGGAGTTTGTATATATACTATTATGTCATAACCACCATGACGATCATGAAGAGTACAGGGACGAAGCCCACCACCGCCACCACGGACCTCTAGTCCACCTACATCATGTATTCCCGCCTCTCCCAGCCGTGGTGCTGGCCGAGGGAACGTTCCACCACAGATACTCACTACATCTTCAGTTACTCCTGTAACTATTACTAACAGTACGGTCTCAGAACCTCTTGTAGTTTTCGCAACCACTAGTACACCTGAGACTCCCACTGTCTCTTCACCCACTGTCATTCCAGATATATCTGTCATAGTGGACAACACTATAGCAGCTGAAACTATTACAGCCCAAGATACTAGACCGGAGGCCATCATCCTCCTCGATGTCAACACTGCCCTTCCACTAGAGACTTTCTACGATGTTACAGAAGGATCTATTGGCACCACCGAAGGATCCGACCAAGATATATCCAAATTGATTGCAGTCCCGGGTGGATATGTCGAAGTTATCGAAGAAACCCAACTTCCTGATACACCTTTTGAACCTGACTATGGCTTTATCTCTTCCCAAGCGGAACCTCCGCCTGCTATCACTGCGCCATCCAGTGTTCATCCACAGGAAATCGGTTCTTCCAGCAACATACCTCGTACAGTATCCCTCCCCAGCCTCCCTTTGGGACACGAGATCATGGCTTCCATCCAATCTAGTATGGTTAGTCTAGCTAATTCCCTGTTAGCGTCGGCACAGTTTAAACATGATACCGAGCAAATGCTCTTGTCAGCTTCTAGATATCCCCCTGCTACTCGTCCTCTCGACTATCAGGCTCCCAACGTTCCGTCTAGCACAGAATTTCATCACTCCTATGCAGATGGCTTCGGACCTTCAGCGGTTACTATACCTCTGTTCCCGCTGGACCCCAAAAACCCTTTCCAGGATATGAACCCGGACCCAGTCTTCGACAGTCCTCCTATTGTTGAAGATGCTATGGATGAAACCCCCAACACCCCTCGGTTAAATTCCCCACATTTACTGCCATCACGCATGTTTGGCGCACATTCTATGACGCATGTTTGGCGCACATTCTATGAGGGATAACCTATTATTTTCTCTGTCCCCGCCCGTCACATATGGAAGACCCCCTCCACAAATCGGCACCTTTGGCGCTGTTAGCCAATCGACACTATCTCACCTTTCTAGTGTTGGAAGAACACCAAGACATACCGCTGGATCATCCATATTGACCGAAGGTTCACCTTCGGCCACTATCTACACCATTTTAGGAGGTGGACAACTAACTGTTGCGACCCCTAATCCCAACAACCAACTCCCTCCTAGCAGGCCATCAACCCAGCCTACTGGAGGACAACCCTTTGTTGGAAACCCCGCTCCTAGTCACCAACCGCCTCCCATCGAGCCATCAACCCAACCTACTGGAGGACAACCCTTTGTTGGGAACCCCGTTCCTAGTCAACAACCTCCTCCTATAAGACCATCCAACCCATCTGCTGGAGGGCAACCCATCAACACCATCCAACAGCCCTCCCAACCAGCAGCATCTGCTCAGTATGGTATGTATAACACACCTGGCAGCGGACAACCTTATACCGGTTTCCCAATCAGGCCTCATCTTCAACAGCCCTCGTCAGGCACGCTTCCTTCTTGGGGATCTCAAATCCCATAGAGCGGGGGGTACTCATTGTTTGGAAACAGGAACCAAGCTAGGGGGAAATCTCAAATTCCCCCCAACTTGAATTCCGGCCTCCCCTATCCTTTGGCTGCAACAACTCCATGGAACCCATCTCTTCAATTCCCACACCTTCATCAAGGGGGAACCCATATTCCATGGACACCATTGTTCCAAGCACCCCCCAACCCTGCTACGGGAAACCCTCCACTTACTCAAAGTAGTGGTAACATTCTTGGGACACAACAAATCCAGGGAACCTTTCCCCAACAAGGAGCAACAACCATTCCTGGGACACAACAACCCCAGGGTACCATACCTACCATCCCCACTTAGCAGAACATCCAACAACCGGTTACCATCGTGATTCCTAGTCAGGTAATGACTTCCAACACACAACCGGTTAACCAGATGGCCTATTACCCCCAGAACTTCCAGCAGTACCCTGCGGGAAACACATATGGGTATAACACGCAGCAATATACTATGCAAGGCCCCTTAGGTTTCTCTGCACCATACGGTTATTACTCATACCCGCAGACCAATTGTCAACTTCCCTTTTTGGCCACGCTAGATTTACCTGATTTGTTGAGGCTCATTAACTATCCTATATGGCATGAACCTCACTGGACACCTATTCTAGCCAAACTTCCATCGGACATTCCTAAGTTCGATGCCAAGCCCGAGGAAGACCCCAAGAACCACGTGATGACCTTCCATATTTGTTGTTCATCCAACTCATTGATGGACGACTCCATTCGGCTACGGCTCTTCCAGCGCACGCTTACTGGTACGACAACAAAATGGTACATCGAGCTGCCACAACACTCCTTTCATGATTTTAGCACCTTGGCTATGCAGTTTCTAACCCATTTCCAGCTCCCCATCCGGTATGAGACTGGAACAGAACTGTTAACTTCATTGCGTCAAACCACTTCTACGCACATTTCAGATCACATCCTTGAGTGGCGTTGACGCTGTAGGCTAATCAAGGCACCCATTCTAGATTAGCTACTTGCTAATTGGTTCACAAAGTCATTCTTGCCTCCCATATCTAGAGACATTGCTATGCATGGGTTGGTCATAGAGGAACAAGCCATATCGGCAACCCAGTACATGGATTTGGTATACACCCAATCCGGCACTTTACACGAACTTATTTTCCATGCCACCCGCGTCACTACTGATCCAACTAAGCCTACCGCTGAACCCCCTATTGACAGTATTGTCGGTTCAGTTAAGGCCCAACCTACCATTCAACCGACATGGCAACAAGCTTTTTCTTCCCCCGCTCTACCCTAGGCTGCTCCAAAAGCTTCTACCTCTTTTGTTGTTTCCTCCGAAGTGAACGCAGTTCAATCTACGTCACAACCATCCAGAGGAAAGAAGAAGAACAATCATGGAAAGTCCAAGAAGACTTCTAACTAGCAGAAGAATCCCAAGCCACAACCCACCCACAACGACCTGAAACCACATCGAAAGGCTAAGTTTCCCTGCCTGATTTGTCAAGACGATCACTACACGCATGACTGTCCCTACAAGGATGAAGTCAACAAATTCGTTAAAGGATCCTCTCGTCCGACAGTGTTAACTGACCCTTTCCCTCAGCAGCAACAGTAGATGGTTTCCCAAGAAACCCCATAAGGGGGCAACCCGAACAACCCATCTTGCGGAGAGACATCCGCAAACTACGAAATCCTGATGACGAGTAATAAAGAGATCCACATAACCACTCGTTCAAAGACATATGAAAACCCCCCAATTTCAAAAAAATAGTCAAAGACAGCCAAAGGCAAGTCTCTTGTTGAAGATCCTTCTCCTACCCCTCCCCCTAATGGCCATCTCCACATCGAGAGACTGCTTATGGACATAGTGCTATGCCCACCCAAGGGCACCATACGAAAAGAGACATTCAATCCCAATGCGCGAGCTGCCCAAAATTACAACATTGTTGAGGATTTAGCTCAAGCACCATGCGCCATGTCGACTCTTGAGGTTCTCCAACACTTCCCTACACAGCGCAGAACCTTACTTTCAGCACTGGGGGCAATGGACCCGGATACTTCAAACACCATCATGTTTAACTTGGAGTATGTAAAACCTCAGCTTTCCCATCAGCTAGCTTTCCAGGTTCATACAAGAATCCGTGGAAACAATATCCATCACACTGTCTTAGATGAAGGTGCCTCCACGTCGATTATGTATTTGAATTGTTGGAGAGCCTTAGGCTCACCCAAAGTCATGTCGTCTACCACTACTCTCAGATCATTTGACGGACACAGTTTTCAACCTTATGACTCATTCCCGCGATTGGTGTTGAACTGGGGGGCAAAACAGTATCTGTACACATCGAAGTCATGGATGCACCATTAGATTACAATCTTCTACTTGGTCGAAACTGGTTTTACGCCATGACTGCCATAGCAGCTACTGTCTTTCGGATCGTGCAATTTCCTCATGAAGGGAAAATTGTCACCATAGATTAGCTTGATTACTGTATCACAGACTCTCATCCAAACTCCACCAACACCGTCTCATTATTGGATCAACCTCGGTACTGGTTCCAAGATGTTGGCATTGGTCTTATGAAAGATTCTTCCCTTATTGGAGTTTTCCCAGAGATGGGGTCCCACGTTCAACCAGTCAACATTATATCATCGAATGTCACCCCTTTGAATGATTCTTGGGTGATCCCGAGTCCCACTGAGATTGAAAACTACGGCAACTCCATGCCATTAAATGGGAACCTCGCAGCATATGAAGCGATCCAGTCAGCCACCGATTGGGTCAATTTTTCTACCCATTACACTGTGGCACAACTCTCGTCTGAGACTCATTCATCCCCACTACTTATCGATCCTCTCACATTGATTTTTCCCACTGACGAATCAATTATGGAGGTTATGTGTGGTGATGAGCCACCATGGGGAGATTTCCATCATCAATCTTTGTTCCCCACCATTCAGACGATTGAGCCCGATACAAAATCCAGCCCTTCACTTAGAATGGTTCAAACCAAGTTTCCCACTTCCCTCGATGAAGTATTTTCTAAAGGAAACTTGGCCAACCTTATGGCAACCACTCCCATTGACATTTCAGTGAAGCCTGGTGTCGTGGAAAATGTTCATATTGGAAAGACATGCACTCCCACCGAAATGGAGTTCTACACTACCTACTTTAAAAAAATTTGTGACGTTTTTTCTTGGAGTCATGAAGAAATGCTAGGAATCGACCCGTCTATCATGGTCCACGATATTCCAACTTTTCATGGCGCCTGACCTGTTCAGCAGAAACTCCGACCTGTCCATCCTCGTAAGGAAGCCGCTATCAAAGCAAAAGTTGAAAAGATTTTGCGTGCTGGTTTTATCTATCCTGTCATACTGACAGAATGGGTATCTAACATCGTTCCCGTAGCCAAGAAACAGGGTACGATTAGAGTCTGTGTCGATTACCATGACTTGAACAAAGCTTGTCCAAAGGACAACTACCCAAATCCGTTCATTGATCAAATCATCGATAACTGCGTGGGGAGTGTCATCTTTTCATTTATGTATGGCTTTTTCGGCTATAATCAAATCAAGATACTCCTAGCGGACCAGCACAAAATTACCTTTATCTGCCCATGGGGAATCTTTGCATATCGAAAGCTACCTTTCAGCCTAAAAAATGCCGGGGCAACTTTCCAATGAGCCATGTCGTACGCATTTCACGATATCAAACCTATTGCATAGCCATATCTTGATGACCTTCCCGCTCATTCTCAGACCAGGGAAGATCATCTTGATCACTTAGGTGTCATCTTTGCAAGGTGTCATCACTACAATATTTGTTTGAATCCGCAAAAATGCATCTTTTGCGTTGAAGCCGGAAAGCTTTTAGGATTCATAATCTCCAAAAACGGCATACAATTGGACCCTGCGAAGGTAGAAGCTATTCTGGCCCCGCCTTCCCCCATGAACATACCAGAACTTCAAAGTTTGCAGGGGCACGCAAACTTTCTATGCCGCTTTATTTGCAATTTCGCCGAGATAACAAAAGGCTATATGAGGCTTCTAAAGAAGAATACCCCATTCATTTGGGACGATGAAGCCCAATGCTCCTTTGATCATCTAAAGGCAGCCTTAACTAAAAATCCTGTGATTCAACACCCCAATTACACATGGGATTACATTCTTTATCTCGCAGCTTCGATTTCCACCATCGGTATGGTGTTAGTCCAAGAAGACAATAATGGCATAGAACATGTGGTATACTATCTTAGTAAGAGTCTTCTCAACTCCGAAACTTGCTATTCACATGTTGAAAAACTGGCTTTGGCAACAGTTTTCACTGTCCAGAGGTTTCGTCATTACATTCTACTCTGCTAGACCACTGTCATAGCGGATTTCAATCCTATGTACTATATCCTCACACGTCAAGTGCTTGGGGGCAAATATTCTCGTTGTATTGTCATCCTACAAGAGTTTGACTTGGAATTTGCCAAAGCCAAATCCAAGAAATCTTTTGTCTTTGCCGAGTTGATTTGTAACCTGCCCCATGCTACTAAGCAACCTGAGCCCATCGATTCTCTTCCTGATGAATCATTGTTCCTCATTAGCACGTCTGACCCATGGTATGGGGATATTTTACTATATCCCCAAACCCAACGTTTCTGCCGCAACCTCACCCGCGATGAACGTCGACGTATCCGACATCACGCCAAGTACTACCTCATAGTCAACGATACCCTTTACCGTCATGGTGTTGACACGATTCTTCGACATTGTTTGACTTTAGACGAGGCCGAACACATTCTTAATGACTGCCATGCTGGAGCATGTGGTGGTCATCTCTCTGGGATGGCTACGGCCAAGAAGAGATTGCGAGCGGGATATTTCTGGCCCTCGATTTTTAAAGATTGCATTGAAATGGTTAAGAAATGTCCAGCCTGTCAATTCTTTCATAGTAAGACACGCTTGCACCCTGCTCCACTCCATCCTGTTATTGTCGTTGGCCCCTTCTCCAAATGGGGCATAGATTTCATGCACTGTAAGCCCACTTCAGTCGGGGGGCATAGCTATGTCATAGTAGCTGTCGTCTATTTCACAAAATGGGCTAAAGCGATGCCTACTTATGCTGAAGACGGCAAAAAAATAGCACAGTTCATATTCAATCACATTATAGCTAGGTTTGGTGTCCCACAATCCATCATGACCGATCATGGCTCCCACTTTAGGAACCATATAAATGAGGAACTGAGTACCAACTTGGGTTTTCATCATGAAAACTCAACCCCATACTACCCATAGTCTAATGGCCAAGTTG
This sequence comes from Larix kaempferi, assembly GCA_027924585.1. Taxonomy (NCBI): domain Eukaryota; kingdom Viridiplantae; phylum Streptophyta; class Pinopsida; order Pinales; family Pinaceae; genus Larix; species Larix kaempferi. The sequence continues at coordinate 11,593,856 of BSBM01000101.1, read as the reverse complement.
AAGCCATTAACAAAGTTCTGAAACGAATGATTCAGTGTATTGTGGGCACTCACAAGTCCAATTGGCACTCAGCCTTGTTTTTAGCATTATGGGCATACCAAACCTCAGTGAAAAGTGCTACCGGGTTCACACCATTCCAACTGGTGTATGGCCTGGAAGCCATCTTACTGATTGAATGTGAAATTCCGTCACTTAAGATAGCCATAGAGCTACTTCCCCACACCACTTCCGAAGAGGAACGGTTTCTATACCTAGCTAAGCTAGATGAAACTCGCTGAGATGCTGCTTTAGCCAATGAAGGTCATAAAAAACGCGTCAAAGCATAGTATGACAAATCCGTTCAACCTTGGTTTTTCAATGAAGGTGATCTCGTACTCACATACGACAAAATGCACGATAAACTTGGAAAAGGAAAGCTAGAGTCTATGTGGTACAGCCCCTTTGTTGTAAAATGTGTTTTGGAGAAGGGAGCCTATGAACTTGTCGATTGTGACGGCATGCCACTGGCACGGCCCCGCAACGGGCTGTACCTCAAACGTTTCTACGCGTAGGTTCATCCTACGCGAGATACTTTTTTTACATAATGTAGGCATAGTTTGTTTTCATTTATCTTTTGTATGCACGCACGGATCTCATGTATCCATTCTTACCTTGACTTGTGCTTTTATGCGCAGATGTCTGCTTACTATGGATTCGCCGATGGTGTGAGCCAACATACCCGAAACCTAGCTTCCGTAGCTTGGGTAATTTATTCTCCTACTCGCGAGTTGTTCTCATCAGGAGCCAATTGTTTGGGTCCCGCAACCAACAATATTGCAGAGTACCATGCAATCATTGGAGTCTTGACAGAGGTTGCTTCCCTTGGAATTGACTCCCTATCAGTCTTTCTAGACTCCCAACTCGTGGTTTCTCATCTAAATCATGTTTACACAGTCCACGATCCTATCTTACTTCGCTTATTTCGAAGGGTACGCCTCTTGGAACGATCTTTTAATTTTATTTCATATCAACACATACCAAGAGAATTCAATTGTGTAGCTGATTCATTAGCTAATTACATTTTGGATTGGCATCTTACCCATACATAAAAATACATCATAAAATGAACACACATGTCATTGTAAATAGATAGATCATAAAAGTATGTCCATGTATATATATCACTGCATATAAAAGTATTTTTTCTCAAAATACATAAAGTTTGTGTTCAAAAAGACAAAATTTGGGATTCAATCCCATACAAAATCTGGCTCTCAAGCCTACATATCATGTACATGCCGCAAAAAGATAAATACTACCATATAAGGAGATCTGGGAGATCTATCATGTTCCTCCTTAGATTCCTCTCACCACTAGTGATAACAAACTATAGTCTGAGCCACCCTATGGAGGAGTTGGCCAATACGCCTAGGCACACCTACGGTATGCCGCTGAAGATGCAAAGGGACGTCGTCCATCCTCATAGATGGGACCCCGTGGGTTAAACCCTGTAGGTTCCTCTCTATCTCCCGGACCCCTCCCGCCTCATCCACTTCTTCTTCCTCGTCTGAAACGGCTCAGCGTTCAACACCACCTCGACATAACGGTGAGTACCCTGCAGGTCTCCTTGGTCCACGATCTGCGACATGCACACGTACACATTCCTAAAAAACAATAAAAATTACATATTCAAAAAATTTAAAAACACATCAATGAAGATCATACCTATATTGTCCCAATCCTCATCTTCCGGCAGTTCCAAGTCTATGTCCTCACAGAAGTCCACCCCTGCATAGGGGTAGTCATCGACCATCACGATTTGTTCCTCGAGCCATGAGAATAAGTCCTCACCAAAAGCCAAACGTTGTGGCCCCCCGAGCCATCCTGCATACTCACTCCATCGAGCCATCCATGGCTCGGTGGGTGGACGAGTGGGCATGGTCAGTTGTGGATGCAACAATAGCACCCTCACCAAGAAGAAGGTGACCAAAATGCTCCCGTACCCAAACTGAGAGTTCTCTCCAAGCCTACACTTGTTCACTTGCTCTTTGAGGTTGGTCAATACTGCTTCGCACCAATTGAATAGTGTCGGTGCCATGCAATCCACTGCAAGATTCATCTGTGTACGGGATGCCTGATGAGGACCCGTACTCCCTGCTGCACGTGTGATGGTGAACAACACGATTTTTAAAGGAAGTTCTACAATATCCTTAATGACCACCTGACCACTTTTCTTCCCCGAACCTTGACGACAATAACGAGCAATTAAAGCATCAGTGCTTGCCTCCGAGGCCGTGAACCCAGTAAAACTCACCCGGGCTCCTCTGTTTGAGAGACCCGTGAGGAAATAAATGTCCTCGAGTTCAATCTCGAGGGTGTGTTCTCCAACTCGGAAAGCTTGAATGTTGGGGTCCCACATTTGAATAATATGGGTGAGAATTTTTGCTTGCTTGCAGATACATTTGGTCTTGAAGAATTTCAACAAACCACATTCCCGCAATGCAGTTATAGTCCTTTGGTCATTTTCGGCCAACAAATCATCCGCCTCATGCTCTCTTTTTTCCAACTGACCATTTTTCTCTAAACAAGTTGCAAACACCTGCAAAAGGTCATGGGAAACATTTGTTAATCATTTAATAACTTGATCTCAGCTAAAAATCAAAGAAAAATCATTTTTTCACCCTAAAAAATCGCCACTACCACGCCTGGGGGAAGCATGTCCGTGTGGTACCCTACAGTACCACGTCTCTTCCTAACACTACAGAGCAGTAGTGTCACACAGTACTGCGCTTCCCTATAGGGCTAGCACGCGGTACTGTGGAAGGGCGAAAAAGTCTATTAGGGCCTACCCAAAAATTATTTTTCCCCTACTGAAATCAATTTTTCTACCTATGAAATGAAAGAGGGGCTTGAAAGCTCTTACCTAGCGCAGACGACTATTGAAACGGTGCTCCGGATCTCCAGATATGAACTCTTGAAGTTTTTGCCCCTCAATGGGTAAAATTTCCTCTTTGGGCAAATGCACAAGTGAAATGGTAACTTTCCATATTTACCTATTCCTTATATAACTTTTTCACTTATTTTTTTTACTCATTATTTTATCTGGTTAAATTAAAACCCATTTCACATCACTAATATATGGTTCCATGAGCATTTGTTGACAGGGTCTCCTTTAAAAATGTTCACATTGGCATTCATTTATTTATTTGACCTTCATTTTGAGCCTACTTTATCTTTTTCGTGCTCTGGATTAAAACTTGAAAAAGATTCCAAGCGCTTTTACACCTGTATCGTGCTTGTCAAGATCAAGTAGACGGTGTCGAGCTTAGTCAGCTTTACTCATGATCGTTAAATGATGAGGAAAGTATTATCCTAGTTGTATTTTATTCTTCTTTCGGACCAGAATAATTAAAAATTACGAAAAAGACCGTTGGAGTCCATAGTTAAGCTCTTTTTAGACTCCCTAAAATTGAAAAGATTGCCAAGTGATGTTGTCTCTTTCACACTTGTAAAAGTATTTGAAAGGTCATCTATTCGGTGATAGGTTACCCCTTTTTTGGCCCGTCTAGACTATTTACGAGAAAGGTATACCTCAGTCAATTTTTGACTGGGAGAGTTCTCTCGGGAATTGTTTTACACTTTTTCGGGATTGAGGAACTAAATTTACGAAAAAATACACTTTGGAGCCTTCTTTAAGTTTTTCAGGCTCTCTAAATGTGAAAAACTACTGAGTTTTTCTTCCTTGGACTCGTTAAAATTTGACATCGAAGGACCCACTTTGGGACGAACCTCTCCTTTCTCAGGTTCGTAAAACATGTGAGATTGGGCTCATCTATGAGATGAGCTGTACCAAGCATCTGTTATCCTCTTTAAGCTCAAAAAACAACAAAGAGGTACTCGTCTATCATGTCGGGGGGGTAATGGGAAACAAGTCGAGTTTATTTTGTTGGCAGCTTGTCAATTGTCACCTTTGAACATGGCATGCATCTGTCCCTTGTCTATTTTTGGGTATCTATTCTCGTTGAGTTATGGTCATCATCCTGAGTCATCTCTCTGGCCACGAGCCTACTCATTCGATGTCTATCCTCTGCCTTCAATAATCCCTGCTGCTAGGTCCTGTTTCATGCCGTTATATGTTCAAAGGGTTTCATTGTTCAGAGTCATTCATTGTGTCAGGCCTCTTCTGTGTCAGTACATGTTCTATTGTTTCATCATCCTATACCATCTTTCATTCCGATTTCGTGTCGATGATGTGGGAATCATTATGGCCCACCTTCAACGAGTCTATTCCCGTCGATGCCAAATCACTATCCGGGAATCGGACTTAGGAATCAACCACTAGTACCTTGGTACCTGCATGCCTAAATGGCAGGTTTCATCGTGTTCAATAGTAGGTTTACATCATCGACCTCTGATCAAACGATCTCTCGAATGCTCGACGTCAACTCATTCATTCACATTTTGTTGAGATGTACTATAGATACCTTGGGGGTCATTGTCATCATTGGTGATTTCCCTCGCATTTGTTAACGGTTCACATCATTGACCGCTAATCAAATGGTTTCTACCATGTTTGACTTCAACACCTTGTAATCACATGGCTAGATTCATATAATTTGCGATTGAGTAGAAGACCCTGGACGCACCTTTGTACTTTGATTGCGTCCAAGTTGCGATGGAGATGCCCTTTGTATTGTCACACAGATCCACTTTTGTATTGGTCGTGGCTGTGTCATTACTGTCTCATGGATCTACACTTGTTCATAGTAGCCATGATTTGTCTATAGTCTATATCATCTTAGTACTCATGGATCTGCAATGTATTGGTCGGCAGCCATGCTTTGAGTCAATTGTTTCCGAGCAAGGGGATGCCCGCCTCGATGGTATATCTGACATTTTGTTTTTGTTTCAGCTCCTTGTTGCTCTCCTCAATGCTATCTCCGCACAGTATTTGTAAAGTCTTTCAACCATCAGTCCCTTCTGATCCCACACTTTAGGGGGAATCTGTTGTACCTCCATATTTCATAGTGTCGCATCTTCACCATAAAAATAGTTGACGACGCTTCCCCTACTGCTTAAAACACCTAGAAGAGAAAAATGATGAATGATCCTTGAAGACAAACCTGTCATGTCAAGAATCAACCCAACTGAAACTTCATATACCTACACTACCACACCTTGCTCAAGCTTAAGGGAGCGGTAGTCCCCACTACCGCACTATGCTCCTTCTTTGCCACGCGGTACTACCGCGCTATGCTCAGTTGAAGAGGTGCGATACTCCTTTTTTATCCTTTTTGCCATGGCTTGTGGAATCTTGATCTTCGAGAGATTTTTGAGGATTGGTATCCCTAATTCGATCCTAACTCACTTTCTCAGATTAGTGAATTTGATCCACTAAACACTCCCAAGATTCATCCTTCTCTCTTGTTGGTTAACCCTACTACACACTATAAGAGAGAGACCTTCCATGAGCAAAGGAGAGGACTCTTGGAGACATCAAACCTATGATCTTGAATCATTGTGGAGATAGCTAGAGGAGAAAGCACTTGGAGCTGGGAGTTGGATTGGACATCAAGCAACCATTGTAAGTGACTTCAATTTTGTAATAGAACATAACTTGTCTTGTTTCCCAAATCATGTATGTTGATCTTGTTTCAATCATATGATTTGTTTCTGCTATAGATTTAGATTCTAACATATGTTTCAATATTGCTAGAAGATTGTATATTGCTTGTACCTTGGTTTATTCGCGAGGACTTGAAGATTGGAGCAACAACTAGGACGAGTGAATAATTTAAAGGTTAGTCAGATCTCTTTCATTTCTTCCAGCACTGCGATATTTGAAATATTTGTTTAGATCTAGGAATTCAAGGTAGAATTTGTTATCTTTTTGTCTTAGTTTAGAGTCAGTTAAGTCTACTTTAACCTAAGAGAGTTTCTACCTATCCGTAGGGAGAAATATCTACAACAAAAACTCATTACGTGCATCAACAAAACCTAGCAAGAGCATATCAGGACTGATTACATGCCCAACACAACCTACAAGATCTCCCAGGGATCTATTACATGTGACCAAGCAAAACCTAACAAGAGCATTTGCCAAATCTCCTAGGGAGATATTACATGCCATAGGAAAAACCCAGCAAGAGCATTTGCAAATATCCCAGGGAGACATTATATGCAACTGAAAAAACCTAGCAAGAGCATCCTAGGACTGATTACATGCCCAACAAAACCTGAATATCTCCCAGGGAGAAATTATATGCGACGGACAAAACCTAGCAAGAGCATTTACCAGATCTCCAAGGGAGCTATTATATGCCATAGGCAAAACCTAGCAAGAGTATCTGTAAATCTTCCAGGGTGCTATTATATGTTCTTCCAAGTGAAACCTAGCAAGAGCATTTTCCAGACCTCCCAGGGAGCTATTATATGCCATCAGAAAAACCTAGCAAGAGTGTCTGCAAATCTCCCAGGGTGCTATTATATGCTTATCTGCACAACTTATCCACGACCACAGAGTATCAACCTGATATTCACCATACATCATCTTGATGTACATCACATGATCATCATGATCATCATCATAGCATCATCCTGATGCGTATCATCTCGAGAAACATCCTGAAGCTCATCATCCACGATCGTCTTGATCAAACAATGCATCCACCTAATGCATATCTGATACATATCATATGGAGCAACATCCTGAAGCTCATCAACCATGATCATCATGATCATATAATGCATCCACCTGATGCATATCTAATACATATCATCATCCATGATCTACCTAATAATACAATGTATCCACCTGATACATATACAAATACATGATCCAACTGATCATCACAACCATCCAACATGATGCATGTACATATACATGATCCAACTCATCATATCCATCATCCAAGATGATGCATATACATATACATGATCCAACTCATCATATCCAGCATCCAAGATGATGCATATACATATACATGATCCAACTGATCATATCCAACATCCAACATGATGCATATACATATACATGATCAAACTGATGATATCCAGCATCCAACATGATGCATATACATATACATGATCCAACTGATCATATCCAACATCCAACATGATGCATAAACAGAGTAGTAACTGGAGCATCGTCTTGATGCTCATCATCCAATGCTTACATCCACAGCCATGTGAAGGATCCTCTTTTCACCATGCTTGGAATAGCTCCAACAAATGTGTCCATCACTTCTTCCTCGAAGTGTCATCAATCTGAAGAACACCAAGCCTCTCTCTGAATTATTCAAACTTCACTCTGGCTAGTGGTTTCGTCAACACATCCGCAACCTACTCATCTGTCACAACATACACGAGCTTCACTGCTCCTCTCTGCAGCATATCCCTGATATAGTGATATTTGATTTCAATGTGCTTTGACCTGTCGTGGAACACTGGATTCTCATACAGCTTCACACAACTCTGGTTATAACAAAAGATACCAGTAGCATCCAATGGGAGATCAAATAAATCAGATAGTAGCTTCCGAAGCCATATTGCCTCACATCTAGCCGAACAAGCTGCAACATACTCTACTTCGGCTGTACTTAGTGCTACGCAGGACTACTTCCTGCTAAACCAAGAGATCACACTTGATCCCATATTGAAGCAGCACCCAGATGTGCTCTTCCTATCTACAGCATTGCCGGCCCAGTCTGAATCAACATAACCTTGCAGGTTAAACTTTTGATTCGCATCATACTTAAGCCCATAATCAATTGTACCCTTCAGGTACCTCAAAATATGATTTACAACAACCAAGTGAACACCTCTAGGATCCGTCAGGAACTGGCTCAATGTGTTCACCGCAAAGCAAATATCCGGTCTCGTGTTTGTCAGGTACATCAAGGACCTAATCATTTGACGATACACAGTGACATCAACCGACTCAGATGAAGCATCACACATAAGCTTCATGTTCGATGCCATAGGTGTGGCCATGGCCTTGCAGTCCATCATCCCGAACCTCTTTAGGATCTCTACTACATACTTCCCTTGTCCAAGGAAGATCCCATCTGTACTCTACCACACCTCCATGCCTAGAAAATAGTGCATCATCCCTAAGTCCTTTATCTCGAACTCGGCAGCAAGCTTCCTCTTGGTATCAACAATCAAACCATCCTCACCTGTAATAAACAGGTCATCCACATACAAGAGTAGTATCACAGGATTTCCTTCCTTAACCTTGTAGTAAAGGTTGGAGTCAGCTTTACTCTTGGTAAAGTCCAAACTAGATAGAAAGTTGTCTATCCTACCATACCAAGTCCTAGGAGCTTGCTTCAAGCCATACAAGGATTTCTTCAACTTACACACATATGACTCCCTGTCATGTGTCTCAAAACCTAATGGTTGCTCCACATATACTTCCTCCTCGACTATACCATTCAAGAAACTTGTCTTGACATCCATTTGGTGTATCTTCCATTTCATCACTGCAGCCAGAGCAAGTACTGATCTAATGGAAGTGTATCTAGACACAAGAGCAAAAGTCTCTTCATAATCAATCCCTTCTTTCTGGGAGAAGCCACGAGCTACAAATCTCACTTTGTATTTCTCTATGCTGCCATCTGCAGCATGCTTGATCTTGTAGATCCACTTGGAAGTCACCATAGACTTCCATTCAGGTCTTGGGACTACATCCCAAACATCATTCTTCATGATTGACTAGTATTCCTCGACCATGGCATCCTTCCATTCTTTCTTTTCCACTGCTTCTTCATAATTGGAAGGTTCTTTGTTCATAATGTCACAGAGTAAGGCAACATAGTTGGTATGAGATCTAGTTCTCTTCCTTGCTCTGTTGTCTTCTTCTGGAATGCCATACCTTTCTACATCTTGAATGATCTCTCTAGCCCATGCAGGTTTCCTCTTGTGAGAGTTCTTCTCAGGAGGTGGATCTATAGGTTCTTGCGGATCTTCAACTTCACGATCTGCTTCTGGAATTACTTCATTCATGGTGGTGTCGTGAAATCTAGTTTCCTTTGGTTCTTCATGATCTTCAACGGGTGCCTTCCTTGACTTGATGAAAGCTGAGTCTTCATCAAATGTTACATCCCTGCTGACATCAATATTCTTGAACCCTGGAAAATATATTCTGTAAGCCTTTGAGCTTTCACTATACCCCACAAAGATGCCCTTCTTTCCTGAAGGATCTAGCTTTGTCCTCTTTTCCTTTGGAACACGAATGTATACTGGAAAGCCAAATATTCTAAGATGGCTGACTTTAGGTTTCTTACCAGAGAATACCTCTTCTGGTGTCTTGTTGTCCAAAATCTTGTGAGGTGTTCTGTTCTGCACATATATAGCTGTCCTAACTTCTTCTTCCCATAGATGCATAGGCAGATCCCGATCATGCAACATTTCCCGTTCTGCTTCCATGATTGTTCTATTCTTTCTTTTTGCAACCCCATTCTGTTGTGGATTGTAGGGGGCAGTCAACACCCTCTTAATCCTTGAATCACTGCATAACTTCTTGAAATCACCTGAAGTGAATTATCCGCCATTGTCAGATCTGAATGTCTTGATCTTCTTATCAGTCTGATTTTCCATCAAGGCTTTGAATTCCTTGAACTTATCAAACACTTCATCTTTGTTCTTTAAGAAATAAACCCAAGTCTTCCTAGACAAATCATCAATGAAAGAGACATAGTATACATACCCACTCAGAGAATTGGGTGACATCGGATCGCATACATCGGAGGGGATAATTTCCAAGATCCCTTTTGCTTTGCTTTCATTGCTTGGAAATTCCTTCTTAATGTCCTTTCCTTTTGCACATCCTTTGCAAACACCGTCATGCTTTGTCTTGATTTCTGGAAGACCCTCTACAACTTTACTTGCAATTGGTAGTGCCCTATAGTGCACATGTGAAAGCCTTCTATGCCAAAGTTCACTTAGCTCCATCGATTCATGTACCATGGCATGTTTAGGTTGTCCCTTCAATTTGTACAATCCTCCCTCTTGCTCTCCAATCACTACTACATCATCTATAGTTTTACCCTTTGGCCACATTAGAACTTGGCCATCTACAAATGCAACCCTCATGCCTTTTGCATCCAATGAATATATGGAGAGTAGTTTCTTCTTGAGCCCATGTACATATAGAACATCTTTCATCTTCAATGACTTCCCAGAGTCTAGGTTGTAGGAGGCTTCACCACTTCCGTTAATAGGATATTGATAGTCATCCCCAAGTTTCACTTTATGGGGTGAATCATTTTCAGATAGATTTACAAAGGATTCTTTAAACCCAATCATGTGTTTGGAAGCCCCACTATCAATAATCCAATCATTACATCCATGAGAGATAGTACCTATGAGAGAAAATATTAGAAAATATTCATCTTCATTTGATGATTCATCACTTTCTGCTCTAGCATTCGTCTTGGGAGGTTCATCATCCTCAGCAGCATGAGCATGATATCTTTTCTTGTTGTCCTTCTTCTTATTGATGTTGGAATCTCTTTTGTTCTTTGGAAAATCTTGGGCAAAGTGTCCCTTCTCATTACATGTGAAGCATCTACCATGGGAGGTATTCTTAGAGTTCTCCCTATGTGTATGGTGAGAAGATTTTCTATGACATTTCTCCTTCTTGAATTTTCCTTTCTTGGCATGTGCTGTGAGAGCTTGATATTCATTCCCCATCTTTTCTTCTCGGGCCACAAGCCTAGCTTCATATTGAGAGCATTCTTCCCACAGCCTACTAAAGGAGATCAATTTTCTTCTTGCATAGATTCCTTGGATGAAGGAGTCCCATGACCTAGGTAGGCCATTCAATGTGGTCATGACAACTTCACCATTGTCCACTACTTCATTCACAGCTTCAAGTTGTTCCTTGATCTGAGAGACCTTAGTCAAATAAGATTGAATGGTCTCTCCATTCTAAAGCTTTACCCCTTTCAATTGGTTCCGCAGAGTCATCTTCGGATTTATGTTCTTCCCTTCAAATAGCTTGGTCAGGGAATCAAACATCTCCTTGGGTGTCTTTAGAGATGACACATGTGGTATGAGATGATCTTTTATGGAATAAGAAATGATTCTCTTTGCCTTGACCAAGTTCTTCTTATGTAAGGCCTTAGCCTCTTCTCCCTTTGGGGCAGGGACCTCTTCACTTATATAAGTGCCCAACTCATTTTCTTTCAAGATTAACGCAATCCTATACTTCCATGCTTGGAAGTTATTAGCCCCTTCAAGCTTATTCTAAAGCTTGGTGTGGTGAGACATCTTAAAGAGTACTTCAAATGGAAATAGAAGAGATTTAGGTCTTACCACTTGATTTGCAAATATCTAGATTTGGTGTTGGATTAGGGTTTGTTAGAGAAACCCTAAAAATTCAAAGTGTGAATTTCAAACTTCTGAAAGGATAGGAGGATGCACCTTGATGAGGTGATTAGCCTGGTATACTCAGAAATTGAAAAATGCAAAGTTTCACCCTTCAGAAATGCTTTTCAATCTCCCGGATTCACTGAGGAGGACCTTGAATTAGGGTTTGAGTTTCTTGGAGCTTCACCCAACCAAAAAGTTCGATCCAAAGCTCTAAAATTCTATTTTTCCAAGGAGCTTCCAGCTATGTCCTCGGATTTCAAAAATTCCTATTTTTGTGGAAACCCTAATTTTTAGGGCCAAAAATGAAAGTGCCCAAAATTGAGTTCTGATTAAACAGAAAGATGCGCTTTGCTGAGGAGAGTCAAAATCCCTACTTCATTTCAATATCTGTGGAGAGAAACCCAATAAACATGAAACCCTAGTTTCTGCAACTGTATAGTGTCTTCTTCTTAGGTTAGCTCTGATACCATGTTAATTTTGAGCATTAATTCAACATACTCTAGGATCTTTACTAAGAGAATAACATGTACAACATATCAAGTATAACAATGCATATCAATCACACCAAGCAAACACATGAGACAATAGACACACAGAGTTTCACTAGGGAAAACCATAAAGGTGAAAAACCCCATAAGTTCCTCAGAGATAGAAAGAGCAATGATACAACCCAAGTACACAGAGATAGTCCTCCTAGCAGCTGAAACTCCTCCTCCACTAGTGCGCCACTTTTCGAGTAGTGTAGAAGTGAATAATGAGATGAACAAATAGAGTGCCTCCCAGACTCTATTTATACATGACCTAACCTGCCTAATAAACTAGTAGGGCTAACTTGTCTAACTCAGTCTAATAACCCATGGTTATACTAATCAGGGCCGACCCCACACTTGGTGGTCTAATAACCCATCACATGCAAGTTGTCGGACACTTGCGGCACTTGTCAATACAAATGATGACACTTCCGTATAGAGGAATAATAACATCTCTATAGGGGTACAATGTACATAGGTGAAATACATTATGAAGTTACAATTACATCAACAGTTTATATGCAAAATAGACCTTTGGCTCTGATTCCAATTGTTATAAAAATAGGATCGTAGAGCAATAACAATAAACAAGAAGCAAATATAAATCACATAAAACACATTACAAGAGAGACAAAAATATAACGTGGTTCACCCAAGATGGGATACATACACATAGAAATTTCCAGTCCTTATTATTATAACATCCAACAAATGAAGGGATACAACCTGCAACACATCCACTGCAACTTCATCTTCACTCTGTCTCGGTCTCTCTTACACAATCACATAGATCTTTACAATGCTATAATACATTATACAACCGTATTACAATGTGTTCCTTTTAAAGGGGAATTACCATGGGAAAATACCATGGGCTACCCAAAACCATGGGCTCATAATCTATTGGCCAACAAAAAACAACCCAAAAAAATTTCTTTCGGGGGCTTCTCCCTCGAACCCCCTTTCTCGGGGGTGATGCATCGTTTCTCTATTTTACAAGAGATGACAAATTTATGCTCCAATTTGATTAGAGAAATTTAACAATTTTAAATTTAAAAATAGCACTAAATACAATGACAAAATGTAAATTAAATGTAGAAATTTAAATTATTTGAATTAATATTTTATAATTTTATAATATATTTTTTAATTAAAATAAATTGATAAAATAAAACTTAACACATAAATACAAATTGTACCATAGCATAATGTATATGGATCTAGGCCGTTGTAGTCTTAGGCACTCACATTAAATTTGTAGACGATCATGATTATGCATATGAAGTATGTAAATTGTAACTTCAAAAGTTAAAGGACACACTGTTGAATGATGAAACATGTGAATAGTAAGAAAGTAAGACGATTGTATAATCAATAAGAAATAGATTATGTGCAAATGTTACTAGTACTGCAAATGATACCAGCATATTAACTCAATTTGAATTTCTTCCATTGGCGCTAGGCTTGTTAAAGCATTAAAACCCCCACTTTCATACATAGGATATAAGTTAAATTTGATTTTATTACTTTCCTAAGTGTTTTACTAGGTTGTTGGCCACATATATCCTTTCCAAGCCCACCTTTTTTCATCGTCATCCACTTTAGCGTACTCATGATGAAACTGTGTACTTTTCTGTCTATCCTGAGTGGTAAAGGCACTTTCTCCTTTTTCACTTTTTATATTGTTTTTTCCACTTTTAAGAGGATAAGGAAAAGCTAGGCGCTCCTAGAGGTATTGGAAACTTCCTTCTTTATGGCCAACCCCTCCTTCCTCTTGTTCTCTCCCAAATCCATCATCTTTTTCTATTTTCTTCATTCATCACATTCCAAAACCTTTTCGGACAATTCGTGAGGCAGTTGACTGATTTGGAGTTAGATTTTTCCACCTTGGGGGTTTTTAGTTAGTTTTAGTAAGCCTGCTTTGTGAGATTTTCAAATTCTTCTTCATGGATTCGGTTTTCTAATGTAACATTATATATTTGCAACCACTTTATTTTTCTAGGTTGGAGGATGTAACTTTATGCAATACGGTTTAATATTTTGCATACTTTTGGTGTCATTTATTAATGTTCTATGCAACTCTATCTTAGCAGTTTTGTTGAGAGTGTTTGTTCAATATTCATGATCGTCATGTGATCTAATTTCACATGGTATCCGATCCATCTAGGGGAGCATAGATGCATCCCGTAGTGCACCAGAAGTAGGTATTTTTCATAGAAGTCCAATGGACAATTGCCTTGCACTAATAGAAAAACAGGATCGCAGAGCAATAACAATAAACAAGATCAAAATATAAATCACATAAACACAATACAAGAGAGACACCAATATGACGTGGTTCACCCAATATGGGATACATCCACACATAAATTGTCAGTTCTTATTATTATACCATCCAGGAAAATGAAGGGATACAACCTGTAGTACTTTGCTGCAACTTCCTCTTCACTCTCTCTGCAGTCTCTCTCATACAATTACATATATCTTTATGATGCTACAATACATTACACAACCATATTACAATCTATTCCTTTTAAAGGGGAATTACCATGGGAAAATAATATGGTCTACCCAATACCATGGTCCCACAAATTGTTGGCTAACAAACAACCCAAAAAAATTCTTTCAAGGGCTTCGCCCCCGAATCCTTTTTCTCAGGGGCGCTTCCCCCAAACCCCTTCCGGGCGCCCGCTATCCCCTGGACCCCATAGCTAGGGGAGATGGTCCCCCCTGGACCTCCGTGGGGGGGTCATTCCACCCCACACCTTCCCGCAAGGATGAGTGTACATTCTGCTTGCATAACATATAAAATGGGGTAAAAACATAGTTGACACAACATCTTTGAATTAGGAAGATCAAGCTCCACAACCGACAATATCCCACTTGGATACTGATCAAAACAACTCCACCACTTCTACACTTGTTGAGATATGCTCTGATCCTTAGAACTACCAAATTTTTCATCTTCAGCTTCATGCTTGAAGGCCAACTGAAATCGAGCAGGAACTCAGTTTCTCTCTGGTTACTACCTTTGTCAACATGTCTGCTAGATTCTGGCTAGTGTGTATCTTTTTCAGCTTCAACAATTCATCTTCTAGAACATACCATATGAAATGGTACTTGATCTATCTATTTTTAGTCTTAGAATATAAAAAATAGTTCTTTGCAAGATGAATGGTACTCTTGCTATCATAGTACAACCTGCTATTCTCCTACTTCTTACCAAATTCCTCCATGAACCTCTGTAAGCAAATCATCTCTTTACTAGGCTCTGTAGAAGAAACATACTCAGCTTCCATTGTTGAAAGTGAAAGAACCTTTTTCAATTTTGAAATCCAACTTACTGTTGTTCCATCTACATTAAAGACATACCCTATGGTGCTACTCCTGCTATCTTTATCACCTTCCATATCTGCATCAACATATCCCTATAGAGCATTGTCTTAACCTCCAAAACATAATGCATGAGTGGTAGTACATCTCAAAAACCTGAGAATCCACTGTACGTCCTTCCAATGTTCTTTACCTTGATTGTTCATATGCATGCTCACAACTCCCACTACATGTGCAATATCTAGTCTTTTGCGCACCACTGCATACATCAAGCTCCCAACTACTGATGAATATGGAACCTTGAACATGTAGTATGTATCTTCCGATGTCTTGGGACACATCTCCTTACTTAGTTTGAAATGGCTAGCCAAAGGTGTACTAACTGGTTTTGCATTCTACAGTCTAAACCTCTCCAATGCCTGTTGTATGTAGTCATCGTGAGACTGTCAATTTGTGATTTTTTCTGTCTCTTGTTATTCTCATACCGAGGATTTTCTTTGTAGCACACAAATCCTTCATCGCAATTGAATTATCTAACTTCTTTTGAGCACATTTATATCTTGCATGTTAGACCCTGAAACAAGCATTCCATCCACATACAATAACAAGATAATATATCTTCCATTATCTATCCTCTTCAAATAAACTCAATGGTCAGAATGATATCTACTATAACCCTGTTCTATCATAGACCTCTCAAATTTCAAATACCACTGCCTTGGATATTTCTTAAGGACATACAAGCTCTGTTACCAACTAGGTTGCAATCAGTTGGAATTTCTAGTGAGCCGCCAAAGATGAACACATAACTTGTTCAAATTCCAAGTTCAGAATTCCATTCAGGCCTTCCTATGCCCCTTTTTATTTTTTTAAACACGTGTTCATTCCCTGAGGGGAAGTTGTAAAAAATGTACTAGCATGTGCTTTTTCTAAAGTACTTGTTTTCCTAGGACTTAAACATCAAGTCGGGTATTTCAAGGTGTTTTTTCCTTGTTAATTATATGTTGTTGAATAAACGACTTATAATTTTTGAGTTTTTCACCTACTCCTCCGAAGCTGGAATGGTCATATTGATGGTTAGGCATTAAGAGGCTATTAAATTTCACATGTCAATGTATTTAAACATGATAGACATAAATATTTAGTCATATGGAAATGTGCTAGGTCCCCATAGGATTTTTTTTTAAGTTTTGAAAATATATATATATATATATTTCTGTAAAATTAGACTATTTTTTAATAGTTTAATTGGAAAAATGAAAAATGTAATAAAAGTGTGGTTTAGAGTCCAATATTTCCATGGGGGTGCTCATGTTCTAACTCAGAGCACCCAATTTACCCCTAGAACCACTTTCATAAGTTTTTGAGTAATTATTTATTTCCAAAGTTGAATATTACTCAAAAATAGTAAAAATACCAAAAAGTGGAGAAAATAAAGAAATCAACAATGTCTAAAAACTCAAAAACATGTCGAAAGTGAGTTTTCCGAGTTGGAAAAGTAAAGTGGAAATATTCCTAAGGTTTCGAAAACACTTCGGAGTGTTTTTATCCACAAATAAAGGAAATATGAGTTTTCTCTCCAAGTGGGGGGTGCAACTCTCCATAAAAAAGGGAAAGTTGTAAGATAAAGCAAGTAAGTGGAGTTAGGAATTGGAAGTAAGCTGATTTGCAGCTTTTTCCAACCCATTACAACTCACGCCAAGTTGTGTACAATAGAAGCAAGGCTTCATCTCTTGGGAAAGTGTGCCCCCCTTATGCTTGGATTCATCTATTTAAGCAAGCGCTCTCTCCATTGATAAAAAAAAGAGAGCCGAAGGTTGTTTCTATTGTAATACTATTGACTATTTTGAATAAAGGCTTTGGAGGTCAAGAAGTGTGTAGCATTTTCATGTGTGGATGAATATTGTTTTGTGCTCATGAAGTGATCGACGTTGTACTTTTCTTGCATTCTTGGTGGTTGTGTTGGGCCTTTGAATGGGAGATATCTCCTGGTAGGGTAATATTTAACAGCTTGTTTGCTTCTAATCGTACTGTATATTTGTTTCAGATCTCTTAGAGTTACATTATTATTTTGTTTAATGATCTTGTTTTTCTAAGTTCCTGTGGCAAGTAACACCAAGTTTTTCTAATCAATTTTATGTGCAAGGTCTTGTCCAAGTTGCAGGTTATATTAGTTGAAGAAGAGGTTGATCTTGTTTGCATCTTCCATGTCTCCAGTATTTTCATAAAGATATAGTCCCTCTGTGCTCCCCTATGAAAAACTCCATCGCCCAAGTTCTAGCGTCAAGCTGCTTTTATCCTTCTTTCATTCTGCAAAACTAAAATTTAGTTTTCTAGTTACTACTTACTTTAGCATTGTTGATCAAGTTAGTGCATAGAAATATATCATAAACTAATTTGATTTTCATCTTCTTTTTTAAGTTCAGATATGATTTTTAAAGGTTCATTTTTATAGATCTAGCTTCTAACAAGTACTTGTTTAAAAATTTAATATTATCTTTTAAAAGTACTTGAACATTATGTCAAACTATTTATGCTTTTAAATGATTATCTAGCATCTTTGGCTTATATTTGCTTGTTTTTCTGTAGCAATTAATGAACAGGTAGAGAGGCACTCTGGTGAAATTTGAATATTTAAGCCATCCGGTAGCCTTTCCTCTTGCTACTTGTCCTGTGGGCATTTTTAAAGCCTCAAATTTTGTAATTTTGGGTTTCATATTCTACAAAGGAAAACAAATATTCTTATTTGTAATTATTGTAAAAGAAAAAGTCAGTGGGAAGCCAAGCACCCACACCCCATCCCCCTAGGGAGGATCCGTGTCAATTTTTTTTTGTGTTTTTTTTTTTAAATTATTAAATTTCATTTCATTTATTATTATATTTCATAAACCTTCTGATTCCTTTTAAAATTTATGAATCCGTATGGGTTCCCGAAGTACCTGAAAAGGGAAAAGAGAGCAATGATACAGTGATTTTTTAAGCAACCACATGATTGATAAAATTCTTAAAATAAAATTAGGATTTAGTCCCTGTATGCTCTTGTGAACATTGCAGGCCTTTGGCTGGAATGGTGGGACAATCAAAAAGGGATTAAAGTGACTATCTTAATAGGGAAATCCACCTAAGATGAATCTTTAAGAAGTCGGGAGGTCGCAAAGAGCGAGTACTACAAATTCATAGGGGTACTTTAAGTAGGTTATGCCTCGCCCTGTTGGACCTCTGGTAAAGCTGCTTTAGCGCTCAATTCAAGAATATTAGTATTAGTGGGCCAAACCAAGAAGTAACCCATTCCCTAATCCACTCAATTAATAATCTTAAAATTTACCAACTAAGACACTACAATACTTTCACGGAGACCACAGAAGCAACCCTCACAAGCACTCCATTTTCATCGGCACTGATCTTTAATATCTATCTATCTATCTATCTATCTATCTATCTATATATATTTAAGTTAATTTTTACCAATGTCATGAATGGTGTTGTATCTTAAAATTTGTCGGTTTTAATTTCATATTGCAATGATTTATAGTTTATTTTTAAGTTATTTCATCTTAACTCCTAGAATAGTTGTGTTTTCCTTTCATAGATTAACAACCTTAGATTATTTTAATAGGGACCACCCCCCTTGGCTTCACTAGGAGAAATCCTATATGGAGGAGTCAAGATCAAGTGATAGCACTAGACTTTTACTTTCCCCCAAGGTCACACCAGTGGCTTGAATATTTCTGCCATGTCACCCAAGGTGTGAATTAGGCGACAACATTTTGGCGTCGTTGTCGAGCATAAATATTTCTATTCTTGGAATACGACCTTTGAGTTTTATTTAGTTTATTTTTTCTTTGTTTGGTGAATGTTGTAAACCTAATCAACTTACTCAGATCACCTGGCCATTCCACTATTTTTAACCTTACCAAGGAATTCCACAAGAAGAAACTCTAAAGGATTGCTTTAGCTCATTCCTAAACTTGAACAGGTTTACCATAGGAGGAAAAGCAAGCTAGCTTCTTGTAAAATCCTTGAAGATCTCATAATTGAGTCAATCTTATACATTCACCTTTTATTTTTTGATAGTTCCCAATCAACTAATCCACCTGCAAGAATGGGAAACCTTTTTAAAACTTTAGATTTTACCTCCATTGTTGCCTATCCTCATCAAATCCCTGATAAAGCTATTGATAAAGTGCCTTCTTTTCATCGTAATGATGATATAACTACTAAGTCTCACTTGTTGGATTTTACTTAGTGCTCCAACAAGTGGTGCCACAATGTCAACCATGAAGATGTCAAGATGAGGATTTTCACCTTATCCCTTGAAGCCAATGCATTCGAATGGTTTATGTAGTGTCCCTTTTAATGAATTTGTAAACACTAGGAAAACTTGCAAATTTTGGCCAATTCGACCCTTAGACTAGTATTGACCCAAATGCCTCCAAATGGATCCAAAAGCTTCCAAATTGGTACAAGTCGAACTGATACAAGTCGAATATTACATTATAAAAATCACATAGATGAACTTATACAAGTTGAAATAGAGCAAATTCAAGCTTTCATAACAAGATGGAGGGAACATGGCACCATTTATGCATTTTTTGGTATTTTTACATAGTTCCACTTGGTGTTTCGACCTGAGAATCTTCTGAGCATTAAATACATATTATAAATAGAATAATACAAATAAATGGTCCCACAATATATCCCCCAAAGAGAACAACATCTCACCAAGTGCGCCCTTCCTCCAAGAGCCAAAATATGAAGAGAAAAGTGAGAAAGGTGTGGAAGCAAGTTGAGGATGAGAATGTCATGAGATTCCATGTAGATTCAACATGAAACAAGTGACTCCATTTTATCTCCAAATGAAATGTTTGAATGGCGTCTCCAATTTCCAATTAGGATGGGAATATTTCACCCTCGAAATTGGTACTAAGGCAAGTAGAGTAAACACTCCACAAGCATGGATAAGCTATGCTCTCCAATATGCAAAATGATAAATGATAAAAATACACTCTCCTTCTTTGTTCTTCTATTTTATAAACTTCTTAAGTCCTACATGGGTGTAATTCCTTCCAAAATCCTCATGCCACCCAAGTTGGGAAGAGATTCCAATGTGTGCCACTTGTCCAACAATTCCTAGTCTCCATCTTCCCTCAATTCGAATGGGTGTCTCTTTGGCTTCCCTCACTCCCTTGTGCGCCTTCTTGGAGGCTATTTTTATCCCTGGCATTTCATATATGTTATATGTCAGCATTCATATCTGATTTGTGTCATAAGTGTCATAGAATCTTCATCATTGTTTTCATATAAGATAGGGAATCTAGCCCAAGTGTCTCAATATCTCTCAAATGCCTCTTCTTCTTCCATGTGAGTTAATATTCCACTCCAATTCAACCTTCATTGAGTAATGCCAAATATATTGACCTTCCAACTCCCCAATATCATTAGACCCCCCCTTTGATTCGAATGGGTGAGAATAGAATGCCATGTGGCATGAGGAATCTAGCTTTGTGTGGGTCCCACACCACCAATGTGTCTCCATGACCAAGTGCCACCTTATTTTCCTATCATAAATATTTATTTAACCCCTTTTAATATATTTATGTCAATCTAATATCCATTTGGGATTTTATAGTCTCCTTATTGCAAATCTAATTTTTCCACCACAACCTAGGAAACTAGTAGATTGGTGGAATTTTCTCTTTTGAGATTTATTTGAATGGGGACATTACAGTACTCCCCACCCAAGATTGCTTG
This sequence comes from Larix kaempferi, assembly GCA_027924585.1. Lineage (NCBI taxonomy): Eukaryota > Viridiplantae > Streptophyta > Pinopsida > Pinales > Pinaceae > Larix > Larix kaempferi. The sequence continues at coordinate 11,572,887 of BSBM01000101.1, read as the reverse complement.
TCTTCAAGCAATTTCAATTTAGGATGCTGCAAAATTGTTCCTCCTCTATCAGGTGGCCTTCTGGGAGGAAGGTCTCCCAAAACCTTTTCATTCTTGTGTTTCATACTATGGGAGGACACTACTTGATTCAGATAGGTGTGCATTCCTCTCAATACCCTTTGTTTTCCTTCCGAATCTTTGAATCTCATTTCAGGTATTTGATAGTCCACTGTATGTTCCCCTATAGAGTACAACCATTTCACTCCCGATACCACATTAGTATCAGCAACATCAACCACATAAAAGCTATCAAAAAATGTGTAGTTACCTATGGTGAGTTGTAGCTTTGGAATCCATGTTTTGCACTCCATAGTATGGTGACCTGGAATGATGATTGTGAATCCATCGAATGGTTCAGCAGGTAGATTTATCCTCTCCACCATGGCTTCATCAATGAATTTATGTGTGGCTCCTCCATATACCAATACCGAAACCCTTTGTCCTTGTACAAATCCATGGCATCGAATAGTGTGAAAACGAGGCACTCCTAAAAGCACTGCTAGTCTCCCTTTGTCAAGTAATGGATGATATTCTTCTTGTTTCTCTTCTTCTGCTGTGGCATATCCCTCTTCTTGGGCTGAAATATGTCCTCCTTCTTCCATACCCCTTTCATACTCATCATAAGAAAATACTTCAATGAATTGTGCCTTTCCCTTAGCACATTTATGCCTCGGTACCCATGGTTGGAAGCATGTGTAACATAGTTTCTTCCTTATTTGTTCTTCCCTGCTTGGTCCCTCTTTATTATCCATTCCAAATACATCTTCTTTCCATGGCTTCTTTTCAAATCTAAATTGAGAAGGAAATTTGGGCTTGGGAAGATACCTTGTATTGGGTAGCACATTTTGCAGATCTCTTGCCAAGTTCATGCCATCTTTCAATGAAGTAGGTTTGTGGGCCTTAACCAAACCCTTCAAAGGTTCAACCAAAACTTCAGTAAAGAGCAATACTAATCTAACCATATATATATCAGCCACCTTAACTGATAATTTTTGAAATTCTAACATGTATTCATCTAGTGTTCCATTTTGCTTCAACTATGCTAGTTCTTTGAAAGGCATTTCTGGGTCTTTTTGCTCAAATCTTTCCAATACCCTGTTAACAAATTCTTCATATGTTTTAACCTGATCATGTCCCAATGTTTTAATTCCATGGAACCACCAATCATTGGCATCTCCCTCAAGATTCAAAATAGCCATTTTTAGAGCATCCCCTTCAACCATTGGATTGAACTGAAAATACACATCTAGTTTTTGTATCCAAGTATTTGCAGAACTTTGAGATGAGCCATCAAAAGTAGGAAGTGGCATTTTACCTATTGCATAATTCAATTCTTTATTTTAAAAGGTATTCCTATTATCTCCTCTCATTTTGAGCTTGTTTGAGACAATAAAGAATTGATCAAATGGTAGGGTGCTTCTACAATCTTCACTCAATTGCTCCCATTCTGCTACAATTTCATGCATGCCATATGGGGTGTTAGGATTTTCCTTGGAATCAATAAACTTAGGTGTAGTATCTCTTGTTGAGCTTTGAAATTCATTAGGTCTATTATGAGGCCTTATCTTTGATAAAATATTTTCTTCCATTGGCTTCTTTTCCTCATAAAGAGAACTATTGCTGCCTCCTACTACCACTTTGCTTCCAATTTGACTAGCCAACAACTCGAACCCTTTCATGATCTATTTTTTCATGTCATCAAAGAATGGTTTCATGAATTTACTAAATTCCTCCTTCTCCTCTGAGTTTCCTTTCTCATCTTTACTCATGGTTTCAAAAGAATGCAATTCTTCTCCTTCTTCTTCTCTTTCACCAAAATTACTTTCAGTTTTAGTTTCTAAGGGTGGGGGCTTATTTTTCTGAATTATTGTCCTCATGAATGGTCATACAAATCAGGTGCAAGGACCATGATCTTATACCACTTGTAATGTCCCTTTTAATGAATTTGTAAAAACTAGGAAAAATTGCAAATTTTGGCCAATTCAACCCTTAGACTAGTATTGGCCTGAATGCCTCCAAATGCTTTTGAATTGGTTGTAAATGCATTTGGAAGGTATCAAGACATAAAAATGGGGCTTATGGATTCTTGGAAACTCTCAAAATACTTTTGCAACATTCAATTACAATCAGGGAAAGATAGGGAAATTTAATAGTCAAATCGAGGTTCAAATCCCCAAAGGAAGTGGTCAAAGATGGATCTCCAAATGTTGTACGATATTCCCAAATTTCAGAATAGAGACATGGTACTATTAAATGAATTCAATTTTCTCCCAAATACATGATCAATAAATTTCTAAAGTCTTCTGCAACTCCCATAAATCAAAGGTTTGTGGACATGTCTTCACATAGGGGGAAATGCTAGTAAACTTCACCACTTGCTATGAAATTCGATATTTATGTTCCAAAGGCTTATGCAATGTATATGAAACTTATTCCAGACATTAAGTACGCTCCATACATTATAAAAATCATAGATATGAACTGATACAAGTTGAAATAGAGCAAATTCAATCTTTCATAATAAGATGTAGGGAAAATGGCACCATTTAAGCATTGTTTGGTATTTTTACATAGTTCCACTTGGTATTTCAACTTGAGAGTCTTCTGAGAATTAAATATAGAGTATATATATATATCAGAATAAAAATAAATTGGGCCACAAGATATCCCCCAAAGAGAACAACATCTCACTAAGTGTTCCCTTCCTCCAAGAGCCAAAATATGAAGAGAAAAGTGAGAAAGTTGTGGAAGCAAGTTGAGGATGAGAATATCACAAGCTTCCCTGTAGGTTCAACCTAAAACAAGTGACTCAATTGTAGCTCCAAATTAAATTTCTGAATGGCCTCTTCAATTTCCAATTAGGATGGGAATCTTTCACCCTCGAAATTGGTACTAAGGCAAGTAGAGTAAATACTCCACAAGCATGGACAAGCTATGCTCTCTAGTATGCAAAATGATAAATAATCAAAATACACTCTTCATCTTTGTTGTTGTCTTTTATAAAATTCCCAAGTCCTCCATGGGTTGAATTCCTTCCAAAATCCTCATGCCAACTCAAGTTGGGAAGAGATTCCAATGTGTGCCACTTGTCCAACAATTCCTAGTCTCCATCTTCCCTCAATTCGAATGGGTGTCTCTTTGGCTTCCATAAATCCCTTGTGCACCTTCTTGGAGGATATTTTTAGCCCTGACATTTCATATATGTCATATTTCAACATTCAGATCTGATTTTTTTCATAAGTATCATAGAATCTTCATCATTGTTGTCATGGAAGCTAGGGAATCTAGCCCAAGTGTCTCAATATCTCTCAAATGCCTCTTCCTCTTCCGTGGGATTTAATATTCCACTCCAATTTGACCTTCATTGAGTCATGCCAAGTATATTGAACTTCCAACTCCCCAATATCATTAGACTCCACCTTGGATTCAAATGGGTGAGAATAGAATGCCATGTGGCATGCAGAATCTAGCTTTGTGTGGGTCCCACACCAACAATGTGTCTCCACGACCAAGTGCCACCTTATTTTCCTATCATAAATATTTATTTAACCAATTTGAATATATTTATTTCAATCTAATGTCCATTTGGGGTTTTATAGTCTCCTTATTCCAAATCTAATGTTTCCACCCCAACCTAGGAAACTAGTTCATTGGTGGAATTTTCTCTTTTGAGATTTATTTGAATGGGGATATTACAGTTTACCACTTGGGATAATAATGGTGTCAAAACCATCAATGAATTTGATACAACTTTCAACTTAAGATGGGGTGACAATAAAAAAGATTGACATATGTTGGCTGCCTTAACTAATACTAAGGAAAAGCATAATGAAACGATGGATGAGTTTAATAAGTTTTTTACTGATATGATTGCTAGAATTCATACAAATATTAAACCTACTGATGCATCCATTCTCATATACTATATAGAAGCATTTGAAGGAAAAATGATATATCAACTTAGAGACAGGGAGCCAAGAACTTTGAAGAAAGCCATGTAAACAGTTGAAAAGATAGATAAAAACATGCAATCTTCAGAAAGATCCAATATTCCTAGTTTCACCAGAGGTAGCATTTCCATGGCCAAACCTTATGATGCCAAAGGAAAAGTAGTTGAACCTGAGAGAAAATATCAAAAAAAATATTCCATCAAAGAGATGGCTAAAATGATGAAACAAATTATGGTAAATCATACCTTCTAGATGAATGCAATGCAAAATAGGATAACACACCATGGAAAAGGGCCATATTGATCAAAGTCATATAAATTTTCAACCAAGGCCAAATTAGGAGTGGAAGAAGAAATATCCTCCTGAAGGGAATAGACCTCCTAATCAACTAGAAACAAATAACATGGTGATTGATGAGGTTCTTCCCGATTGTCAACCTTGTGAATAATTTCATGAAGAATCTACTTGTCCAAAGTTTTTCTACATAATGGAACACGAGCATATGGAAATGACTATTTTTGAGGGTTATCAAAGATATACTGATTATATAAATGTTGTAGGTCATGTCCATCCCATCTCTAAGGAAAAATGGAAGCAAGAAAGAGAATACAGTCAGGATAAGGACAATGCAACAAAATGTTTTGGTGAAAAGCCTGCACCAAAGAAGATCATGGATATGTACAAAGGTGTTGTCTATCAGAGGAGGAGGAATATCATCCTAACTAAATCAGATCAACACATGTAGAAGTTAAAAAATCCTCCTCCTGTAGATCTGAATTTTGATTTGGGTAATTGGTTGTCAAGTGCTAAAATTTATGTCCCAACAAGTGAGATCCTTAAAATTCCTAGTCAAAGAGATATTTTCATGAAAACCTTAGAGGAAGCTAAGGAGAACATTGTTAAAATCCTAAAGAAATAACTGTTGAAAAACCTAAGGAAGTGATTATTGAAAATCCTAAGGAGAAACTGACCAGTAAATCAAATGAAACAATTGTGAACAGGTCTGCAGAAAGCACTTCTAAGAAGTAAAGTAACTCTAGTGAAGATGCTCCTATTATTTTGCATGTAGGGATCCCAATAAAGAAGACCATCCTTCCTTCTACATATCATTGATTTCTAATGATAAGTTGTTGCACAATTGCATGCTTGATTCAGGTGCATCATCTAACATCATGACTAAGAGAGTCATGGAACAAATGGGTCTAGTAGTCACTAGGCCGTATCAAAATGTGTGTGCCATGGACTCACAAGAAATCGATGTTGTGGGTATAATTTTGAATTTCCCAGTCAAACTAGTTGCATACCCTAATATTAAAGTAACCATGGACATAGTAGTCATAGATGTTCCTAATAGATGGGTAATGTTCTTGTCAAGGAAATGGGCTGCATCTCTTGGCGGGTCTCTTCAAATGGATTGGACCTATTCTATGATCCCAACTTTAGAAGATGCTCATGTTAAGCTATATAGGGAAAGGGAAAGGATGTATCATGTGGAGGACCCTGATGAGTAAGATAATGAATACATGTGTGACACATATATTCTTGGAACCATGCCATCTATGAAAACTATCTCATACCCATCAGAGAGAAAGATAATGATGAACAGGCTGATAAGCTATGGATAATGAGTTTTGATGGAGCATTTTCTAAGGAAGGAAAAGGGGCAGGTGTTGTCATAACTTCACCTTTAAATCATAAGTTTAGTTTTGCTTACAGACTTGAATTTGATGTATCCAATAATGTGGCTGAGTATGAAGAACGTTTGCTAGGGTTTGGAGAACCTCCAACAATTAAATGATAAAAATGCATGATATATCAAAAATAGTAGAACACATAAGGGATTTATTGATCGCAAACCACTTTGAAGGGGAAACCTCCTCTGAGCAACCTCAATACAAATAACTTGTAGATTCCTTAATTGGCCTCAACACGTGCTTATATAATAATTCTAACCTAAACAACTATTACTCCCCATGAATGTGGGATAATACAATATACTCATAGGATGACTTACAAAGCATATGCGTCCAACAACAATATACTAACAATGTGGGATAATACAATATACTCATGGGACGAATTACAAAGCATATGCATCCAACAACAATATAATAACAAAGTAAAGAGAAGGGTTGACATGGGTTCCTAACATCCCCTCCCCCTTAGAAAAATTTTTGTCCTCAAAGATTTAGATGTAGAAATTGTTGTTGAATCTGAAGGAGTGGTTCCCATGTAACATCCTATGGTTGCATTCTGTGCCACTGAAATAATACCTTTGCGATGGATTGAGAGAGAAGCTCACGAGTGTGCCTATTGAGGATGGCCTCTGACTCCAAAAGGATGGATCCTTCATTATGTAGTTCTGGTAAAACAGTTTGTGCTCTGATTTGGTGCCAATAACTTTCTTTAGATAAGAGACATGAAATAATGGATGAATGCGGGAAGGAGGAAGTTCCAATTTATAAGAAACATACCCAATCTTCTAAAGAACCTTATATGGACCATAGAACTTGGGATCCATTTTATGACTCCCTTTGAGTTTCGAGGAGGATTGCTTGTAAGGTTGTATACGAAGAAAAACCATATCACCTACTCGAAAAGTGCTCTCAGAATGGTGTTGATCATCTTGTTGTTTCATTCGATTTATTTCCATATGAATATTGTCCTTCAAAATGTGAAGAATATGATCTCAGGTTCGAAGAACCAAGTCAACTTCCTGAACTGGTGAACTGCTGGGGGTGTATGGAAGAAGCACTAGTGGTTCTTGACCATAGACTGCTTCATATGGAGTCAGTTTAGATGCAGTGTGGTAGGAGGTATTGTGCCACCATTCAGCGAGAGGGAGCCACTTTTACCACTGATGTTGTTGTTCGGAGGTAAAGCAATGAAGATAAGTTCCAAACATTAGTTGATAACTTCAGTTTGCACATTTGTTTGTGGGTGATACCCTAAACGCATCTTCAGTTTGGTTCCAATGTGGCGAAATAGTTTTGTCCAAAAATGATTGGTGAAAGTTGCATAGCAATCTGAGAGAATGGAAGAAGGGATTCCATGAAGACGAAAGATCTGGTCCAGGAAAATATGTGGGAATAAGGAAGTGGTATAGGGATGGCTGAGGGCACAAAAATGACTATATTTGGAGAGGCAATCAACCATGACCAAAATCATTGTCTTCCCTCCAGATTTAGGGATCCCTTCAATGAAATCCATAGAAATATCTGTTCAAATCCATGTAGGGATGGGAAAGGGTTCTAGAAATACTGGAATGAGTGTCGTTTCACCCTTGTTGCGCTAGTAGGTATCACATTCAACCACCATCTATTGAATTTTCCTTTTAATTCCCTTCCAAAAGAAGTTACGCTGTACCCACTCATACATTTTGAGGAACCTAGAGTTCCCTGTCGATGGAGAAGCATGGAGTTCATATACTACATCCTGTTGAAGATCCGTGCTCTAGGGAAGCACTAGATGACCCTTGTATCTCAGGAAAGCACCATCCCAATATTATTATGGTACAACATAAGGGTTTTTGGCCAACCATTGGATGATTTGAGATAATGAGGAGTCATTGACATAGCCCTGCTGAACATGTTGCAAATAATTTGGAACAAGCATATAAATAGTTGAAAGAGAAGCTTGCTCATCAAATGTGCGAGAAAGAGAATTCGCCACAAGATTGTCCTTACCCTTCTTTTCAATGATATCATATTCATAAACCATGAGTTTTCTAACCCATTTCCGTTGTTCTAGGGAGGAGACCCGTTGTTCCAGTAAATATTTCAGACTTTAGTGATTAGTCTTGATGCAGAAATGATTCCCTAATATGTATGGCTGCCACTTCTGTACTGCATGCAAAATAGGCATCATTTACTTCTCATATGTAGAGGTGACTAAATTCTTACAGGAAAAGGATTTGCTGGTGAACACAATGGGATGTTCATCTTGAAGGAGAACAACACAAAGTCCATTGTCACAAGAATCACTCTCAATAGTGAAGGGCTTGGAAAAATCGGGCATAGCTAGAATAGGTGTAGTACACATTGCTTGTTTCAGTTTGTCAAATGCACACTCAGTAGCATGTGTCCGTGTAAAAGCATCCTTTTTCAATAGAGTAGTTAATAAAACTGCAATATTCCCGTAATCCTTGACAAACTTGTAGTAGTATCGAGTCAATCCCAAAAAACCACGAAGGCTCTTGAGTGTTTGAGGAAGCAACCAACTTTTCGTGGCATCTATTTTGGCAAGATCCACACGAACCCCTTGTGTTGAAATAATATGCCCGAGATACTCTACTTAATCCTGTCCAAAAACACATTCAGATTGTTTGGCATGGATATGATGATCAGAGAAAAGTTGCAGTACAAGATCCAGATCCTGGAGATGCTAAGCCCATTTTTTACTATAGATGAGGATATCATCAAAGAAGACCATAATGAATTTCCGCAAGTAGGGTCAAAATATTTTATTCATCAATGCCTGGAATGTGGAAGGAGTATTAGTGAGGCCAAAGGGCATGACCAAAAACTCATAGTGACCATCATGTGTGCAGAAAGATGTTTTAGGGGTATCATCCTCATGGACCCGAATTTGGTGATACTCAGAACGAAGATCCAACTTGGAGAAAAAATGAGCACCATGAAGCTCATCAACAAATGAAATGGAAACTTATCCTTGATTGTGAGGTGATTAAGTGCTCGGAAGTCAATGCAGAGGTGCCATGACCCATATTTTTTTCGGATAAGAAGAATTGGTGAAGAAAAGGAACTGGTACTAGGGCGAATAATACCTTGCTTCAGTAAGTCCCGAATGAGCATCTCAATCTTTGTATTTTGGTGAATGGGTAGCAATAGGACCTGATGTTGGGAGGAACGCTTCCGGGAAGGAGAGAAATACGATGGTCCTCTAGTCTTGAAGGTGGAAATCCCACTAGTTTAGCAAATACACATGCATATCTATCAAAAATATTTTGTAGATCCAAAGGAGTAGTGAACGTTGTTGATGGTTGCATTTGAATGGAATTGAGTTGAGCGATGAAACCATTTGAGATCTTCTTAAGGATATTTTCCATTCGATGTGAACTATTGATGCTGAGAGACCCTGGTTGTAAGCCCTTCAATGTGTTTTTTTCCCATTGACTAAAAATTGCATCCAAATTTCAGAAAAATCCCATAAGATGGGGCCAAGTGTGCGTAACCATTGAGCGCCCAAAACCACATCACATCTGCCTAAGGGAAAGGAAAACATGTTGGAGCACAGGTTAAAATTGCCAATAGAGGTATGCACATTGCAAAACTTCCCCTTGCAAGGTAAGGTATTGGTAATCATGAATTCAAAGTTGAAGCACAAATGGAAAAAAAAATCAACCTGTTTAGCGATCCGAGGGTCAATGAAGTTATGAGTTCTACCATAATCAATGAGTATTGTAAGAGGGAGCTTCTTGAAGTAACCCTTGACCCACATTGTTTGTCGGGTGGTGTCTCCGGATAAAGCATGGAGAGATATCTCTGGGTGATCATCCTGATAAGGAGGGACAACAAGCGGTTGCTGAATTTCAACCGGATCATCTACTGTATCTTGAGCTTCTTCACAAATTTCAGTTGCAGGAAGAGAATCCACATCCAAGAGATAGATCTTTTGCTCAACACATCTATGTCCCCGAGTGAATTTCTCATCACAATTATAACAAATCCCTTTTTCTCTACATGCCTGCATTTCTGCTTTAGACAAATGATTGATAGGATTTGCTCTAGGAGATTGCATGATGGGGGGTCGTTGGGAAACCGTATTTACGAATGGAAGAAAAGTGGATTTAGAGCGCTATTGGGATGTGATCTTGTCCTCTGCCAACTTAGACAACCCTAGGGATTCCATCATTGCGTTGGGACAAAACATTTTAACCTCATATTGGATTGCATCCTTCAGACCACTACCAAAACAAGTCTTGTAGAATTCATCAGGAAATCCTTTTGTGTGATTGGTCAGTTTCTCAAATTTTGTCTGATACTCTCACACAGTGCCAATTTGGAGAAGTTTAGTGAGTGCTCCCGTGAAGTCATCAAAAGCACTAGGGCCAAATCGTTGCAAAAGGAGTTGGAAAAAATCTGTCCATTTTGGTTGTTCATGAGCCTTGATGTACCAAAGGAACCATTGAAGAGATTCACATTCCAAATGAAAGGATGCAAGTGGAACTTTGTTGACATAAAAATTATTATGCAGACTGAAATATTGTTTTGCTCGGTATATCCATCCAGATGGATCATCACCATTGAAGCAAGGAAAATCAAGCTTTGACCCACGAAAATTGTTGAAAGAAGAGAACCTAGTGTCTACAGAAGACTCTAGTTGTCTATTGGAAGGCGGGTTTGGATGAGTTGGATGCACAACATCGCGAATGTTGTGAAAGGTCAAAGATACCGTGCAAGGAGGAAAACTGCACACAAGTCGGAAATAATAGTATTTTATGTATTTTTGGGTCATTTTGGACCGCATTGTGCAGGTTAGGGTCATACATTTTGTAGATTTTGTTAAGAAGTAGTTAGGTGGTTGCCTAAGTGGACCATGAATGTAAAGGCGCAAGCCTATAAATAGATGTAGCATTGCAAGTGTTGAGATACCGATTGAATACTGATGATAAGAGAGAATTGTGCTTGTTTTTGTCTATTAATCTAGGTATGCAATAGAAGAATTATATTGTTGTATATGTGGTTTGTTGCGAAGGTTAATATGACATGATGGGGTTTTGAGCAGAATCACTATGTGTCTTTTTGTTTTCCTGCTATGAATATGATATGTGATATGAATATGTGAATGATACGATGTTTCTTTGTTCCAAATGATCTTTTACTGCTAGATCTGTTGCGCATTAATGGTTTTATTGTTAATGAGATATGTTGAATGATGATGCGGTTCTGTTTAAATGCATAAGTTGAAATGAATGATCTGTTAATTAATGTTGCACTCAGTCGATAAGTAGATGCACAAGAGTGCTCCTTCATTCGGCGGAAATGTGGTTCCATCAGCTCTCCCTCGAACATCTCAGGTGAGACTTCATCTGCTCCGTAGGTGTTGCTAGACAAGGAAAAACCTGTCTGGGACAATGCTCACAGAAATCACGATGGTTTGAATGTCGATAGAGTGAGGAACCCCTATCAACTGGGTTTGTGTCAACAAATGGTTCCATTGCTGGGACCATAGCGTGAAGTGGAGGAAGGACATGTTGTGGCATCTGACAAGACCAAAAATCCAAGATTGGTTCGACCACAAGTTGCAAGGGTTCACCGAGAAAGAGAATCAGAACCCTCGACTGAGGACAGATTGGTGGCTGGAAAGGTACATACATGACAGTCCGCATGAATAATTTTTTTGCGAATTCCCAATCATCTTGTAAGAATGGTTGGTGCAATTGACCTTTCGCAAGGTAAATTTCCAAGGTGGTGAGCCAACGCCCCGGAACTCAGAATTGATCTAGGAGTTGCAGGAGGTAGACAATAGAGCATCGTGGGATGTTGAAGTCTGGTTTGACAGTATACTAGAGGGCTATATCACCGAGTTTGCGGTTGACACAATGAAATATTATAGCGAAGCCGAAAGGGAATTCTTCAACGGACCGAGAGGCAGGTTCTTGTTATCATTGCTATTGTCCATTAAGATACTCATCTTTGAAAAGGGCATACTGAATATGAACCTCGAGTAGAAGAACCCTGGTGGGCGGAGGATGTGGATACCATGACAACAGGGGGGAGGTGAATGGAAAGATACAGGGTAGATGGGTGCAAGTTACAATAAGACTATGAAGGAATCCAACGAAAAGAGTGGTCTTATGAGGGGAGGAGCAAGATTTCGACAAGAGAAAAGGAAGAGGATAGGAGAAGGTTCTGTTGCGATCGAAACACAAAACTGCGAAGGGATACCAGACAAGACGAAGCGACCTCACAGTGTCGACAAGGACAACCAGGCTACGCCCAGGATAGAGGCAAGACCAACCCCTAGCAGTAACGTACCCACATCTCCACTCACTATATCACAACCAAGAAGAAATATGACTTTCACACCGTCATGTTCATTGTGTCAACAACACTCAATTACTAGCGGATCAACGACTATAGGAAGGAAGCCCAGGATGGTGGGCGAAGATGTGAAGTTACCTTTGTTCCATGGAAATGGAACTTACAATCCAGAGCAATACTGGTTCTTATGTGAAGCTGTGTGGACTGTTAAACAGATTACGGATGATGAGGCAAAGAAGGGTCAATTGGCGACGACCCTTCTGGGTCGCGCACTAGATTGGTTCATGAAATTTGTACAAGTTCCTGTGGGAAGTCCAGAAAAGACATTAGATGAAGTCAGAAAAGGATTAATTGAGGAGTTCAGAAAACCAAAGTCTGAAGTGAAACACATTACAGAACTGAAGGAGATCAAGTAGTATCCGAATGAAACTGTGTGGGACTTTGACCAAAGGCTTAAAACACTAATGGAAAGAGTCAGCTCTGAGATGAGCGAGGTTCAACATAAGGAATGGTTCATCACGGTGTTACTACCTCATATTAGGATCCCGTTGATGCATGAAAAAATTGTGACACTGAGCAAGGCTCTGGAGATTGCGATGATGTTAGACGCTTCACCTGTTGGTGAGAATGCAACCGACATGTCTCAAATCTAGACGCAACTGGAAAACCTAACAATTCAGTTGCAAGATCTCAAGAAGGGTAAAGAGCACTGCGAAGAGGTTTGGTGTACTCGATGTCGTGCAAAGGGACCTACCAGGGATAACTGCCTAGATTTCTACAACTACCTAGTATCAGGAGCGCCGAACCCATTGAGTGGCGGAGGTATGCCATGGTGCCGCATTAGTCAATTCTATGGACATCGACATGAGTTGTGGCAATACATGCAGAAGATGGTCACGAATCCAATGATTTTGTACTGTACATTCTGCAAATCTATCAGGCATGAAGATAATGATTGCCACACATATGGCATACTCCATGAAAGAACGTGCAACTCATACTACGTAAAGGGAGACGAGCATTGTGCAGTATAAAAACCGTAGCCCATCTTCCACCTCAACCGCAGATGCAATTTGTATTGCAGCCGCAACCGCAACAGCAGTTTGTGCCACAACCACAGTATAATCAGATGCCGATGGCTCCACAAGATCCATAGTACGTTCAGACATCACAGTATGTTCAGCCAGGGAAGTGTGTTTAGCTGCAACCAAATCCTCTGCAGCAACAATTTAATCAACTGCAATATCAGCAGTAAGGAGGATTCCACGGAGGACGAGGTGCAGGCTTTGGTCGAGGAGAGGACGAGGTCACAGACCAGTGCAATGTTATAATTGCGGTGTACTGGGACACTACCAGAGAGATTTCTCTTAGTTGCAAACACAGTGTACATATTGTTTTGGTATTGATCACATGGTTGAGAATTGTCCATAGTTGATCGCGAGATGGAAGGCATGAAATGTTCAGCAGTTGTAGAGTGAGAATCAGTTGTAGAACTAGAACTAGTTGCCGAACTAGTTTAAGAATCAGAATCAGTTCCTGAATCAGAATCATCCTCAGAATCAGAATCAACGTTAGAATCGGAATCAGCTGTTTGATATTGATGCTGAGCGAGATACATTCTTTGAAGCACGTAATGTGATGTGAAGAAATCTTGGTAAGACAATTATATAAGACATGCCCACTACTTTTGACTCAAACTTAGAAGAAGGACCATCACGACAGTATGGTACTTTGCAGAACTTCTTTGAAAGTTGCTTATCACTGACACATGATCCCAATGCTCTTGTCGAGATCGAGATTCTGTTGCATCGACTGACCAAGGGATGGAAAGAGTCTGCTATGAACTCTTTACAGAGGAAAAAGACAGGAAAAGATATGCACATGAATGTCCATATTGGGGACTACGAGGTAGATTCAGTCATTCTGGATCTAGGCTCAAATGTCAATATTCCAACAAAATAGGCATGGCATAAAATGGGGAGCCCACTGCTGAGCTGGTCTCCCGTACAGCTACGATTGGCTAATCAGGCCAAGGTAACATCAATTGCGAGAGTTCCGCGCCTTGTTGTGAAAATTGAGGGAATGAAAACCTATGTTGATTTCGATGTTATTGAAGTTTTCGATGGGGGAAGATCCTATCCTGCTTTACTGGGGATTGGGTAGGAGAATGATAACATGGCAATAATTAATTTCAAGAAGCGGGGTGATGAGCTTTGAAAATCAAGACCTTGGAGTCATAGCTCCGTTGGATCTGACTGAAGGTCGCAGGTATGTCGAATCAGTAAAGGATGAAGTTGTAAGAGGATGGGATCATGCATATAACATTTCAGAAGATTACATCCATCTGACTACCGACGGTGAACTCGGTTGGTGCTGCTTTAGCTCCGCATCTTCGATTCTGATGGTGCATTAGAGAACTGGCAGAATCGCATAAATGAGGTGTCATTCAGGAAGTGTGGTTTGATCACACATTCGCTGTGCCGCGTCGCAACTGAAACTGTTGAATTACAAGTATACGAAGGACTGCTCGGGTTGTTTGAATTTTTAGTGGCATTTGAAGATAAGGTGTCAAAACCACATTGGTTGCTAGCACTAGAGGAGGTGCTAAAGGCTACTCCAGCATGTTGGTGGGAGACCCATAAGAAGTCGATTATTAGATGGTCGCGGTGTCGAAGATTAATGACGATTCGCTTTGGAAACGCAGTGGTTTACCACACTGGAAAGTATGATGGGAGGAATGACCCTAGTGGTCATATGATTGAATGTCAGACTCCGTGGGCCTCGTGACCAAAGGAATAATGGGTCCATTCCTTTGTCCACACTTTCGATAAAATGACGCAATATTGGTATGTCGTAGCTGAGTTGCGTAGGGATATTACCACTTGGTTGGAATTGACAGTTTTCTTCACTAATACCTTCAGTTTCGTGAATGCCAATCCAGATGTCCACAATGCTCTGCAGCTCATCCACGATGTTGTTCTAAAGGTGGTTCCAATTGCCTACCCTATGGATCCGCATACGCAGTGTCAGATGCAGTCGATGATGGAATGTTATAATATTACTGGAGGGCCAGAGGATGGTGATGACCCGCGAAATATCAATATTTCGGAATCAAAAGGGAGTCGGGATGCCATACCACCTAATGCACTGAGCGATCCGATAAGTCAGCCATTGAAGCTTAGGAAGGTCAACATTGGGATGGAGGAGAACCCAACATTTGCGAACATCAAGGACTACTGGGATGAAGAAATGATGGCATAGATCACAAACCTGTTGCATGAGTTCCAAGATTTGTTCCCTACAAAGTTTTCCGAAATGAAGGGACTACTGGGGGATCTACAGGAGATGAAGATTCTGTTGAAGCCATATGCAAAACCAATAAGGAAACGACCGTATCGACTGAATCTGTGACACAATGAAAGGGTCAAAATTGAACTTGACAGAATGATGGATGCTGGAATAATTGAGCTAGTCGAAGAATCAAAATGGATTAGTCCCATGGTGGTGCAAGATAAGAAGACAGGTGAGGTTCAGATTTGTGTTGACCTGAGGAAGTTGAATGATGCATGTATGCATGATCCTTTTTTGACGCCATTCACAGATGATCCTTTTCTGTATTTATGAATGGAACAAAAGTGGATTTGGAGCGCTATTGGGATGTGATGTTTTGCTCCGCCAACTTAGACAACCCTAGAGCATCCATCATTGCACTGGGACAAAACATTTTAACCTCAGATTGGATTGCATCCTTCGTACCATTTCCAAAACAAGTCTTGTAGAATTCATCAGAATTTTTTTTTGTGTGATTGGCCAGTTTCTCAAATTCTATTTGATACTCTCTCATAGTTCCAATTTGGCGAAGTTTAGTGAGTGCTCCTATGAAGTCATTAAAAGCACTAGGGCCAAATAATTGCAAAAGGAGTTGGAAAAAATATGTCCATTTTGGCTATTCATGAGCCTTGATGTACCAACAGAACCATTGAAGAGATTCACGTTCCAAATGAAAGGATGCAAGTGAAACTTTGTTGACATAAAAATTATTATGCAGACTGAAATATTGTTCTTCCTAGTATATCCATCCAGATGGATCATCACCATTGAAGTAAGGAAAATCAAGCTTTGACCCTTGAAAATTGTTGAAAGAAGAGAACCCTGTGTTTGCAGAAGACTTTGGTTGTCGTCTATTTCTCATGGCTGAATGTTGAAGATGGAGGTCAAGTATTTTTTCATCCAGATCTTGGAGTTTGGTATTGAGGAATGCAAGTTCTTCCTCCAAGTTTTTTGCTCCTGTGCGGGTGACAACCATAACCAGAATTTTGTTTTTTATGGGGAGAATGGGTAGAAAAAAAAACAAGAAACTTCTTTAGTAATGGAAAAATTGGATTTGGGAAAAACTCTGATGGGTAATTGGGATTTGACTAGGTTTTGGACACTTTCTCAGGGACGCAGAAACAGGAAATGGGGATTTCGGAAGCGGGGTGAAAGAATGATAAAATTTGTCAAAGAGAGACAAAGAAGCAGAAATAGGAAATAAACATTGTGGAAAAATTTGAAGGCAATTGGGTGAAAATCGAAGAAGTTATGGAAAAACCTAAAAATAGACAAATGTGGGGTTTCTGTCTTCAGGAAGTGGAATTTGGGATAGGGTCCTCAAGAAGGAAATATGCGGAATGGAAGTGCATGGGTTCTAGTGAATTTTCAAGGGAAACAGAGCTTAAGAAAATAATATATGGATAGATGTAATCTTCTATTTATCAGCTGGCAATGGATATGGACCCCAAGTATGCTCGACTTCCTAAAGATTAAGGGGATTCACTCGGATACCAATGTTGTCTAATGGCTTGTGTATTGGGGAAGTACCCCTCACTCCATGGATCAAGTAAAACTGATAACCATTTTGCCACAAATGACATCTCTTGGTTTACCTCACCGGTGGGAACTAGTCAATCAGGTAGGGGTCATTTCCCTTTTCACTTGTACGTCCTCTCAATGGTCCAACTACTTCTGGGTTCCTGTGGTACTACTCACAATGCGTTTTAGGGCTATGCCCAGGTACTTCCCACAATTAATCATATAGGGATTATTCTCGGATCCGAACCTGCAATTGAAAGGAACAATACATATGAAAATAAAAAGAACTACTGCAATAATCACAGAGCCTAGAAGCCACTGAGAAAAAAAAATTTGGCAGAAATTCCACCCAACGAGCCCAAGAAAGTGCTCTGATACCAGATGTGGAGAAACTCCTCCAACAATTAAATGATGAAAATGCACAATATATCATAAATAACAGAACACAAAAGGGATTTATTGTTGATGTATATGTAACTTCGGAATGTATTTCACATATATGTATATTGTATTCCTATAGAGAGGTTATTATTCCTCTATACGGAAGTGGTTGTATTCCTATAGAGATGTTATTATTCCTCTATATGGAAGTGTCGTCATTTATATTGTAAGTGGCGTAACTTATACTTGATGGGTTATTAGACCACCTTGTTGGGGTCAACCCTGTATAAGACATGTGGGTCAAAGGTTTATTAGGCCAACCTAGTGGGGGTCGGCCTAGTCAGCATTATGTTAAGTGGTTAAGTTGAGGCTGACCTAGTTGAGTAAAGTTCAAGTCAATTTAGTGTATAAATAGAGAGTGTGTCTCTCTCATTTTAAACATTCTATTCTCTCATTCACACTTGGGAGAGTGGCGCACTTGTGGAGGAGGAGGCTCTGCTGCTAGGAGGAGACTATCTCTTGTATTCTGGTTATATAATTGCTCTATCTATCTCTGAGGAAGTTATTGGGGTTTTTCACCTTTATGGTTTTCCCCAACTAAACTCTGTGTCTCTTGTGTGCTTGCATTATTGTGTCCATGATTGATATGCTGTAGATTTGCTGTACATGTTGTTCTCTCAGTTAAGATCCTAGATCAGATTGAAGTAAATTCTGAAAATTTAACATTTATTGATCGTAGTCAACTTTGAGGAGGAAACCTATTTTGAGCAAGCTCAATACAAATAACTTGTGGATGTCTTCATTGGCCTCAACACATACTTATATACTAAGTCTAATATAAACAATTATTACTCCACATGAATGTGGGATAATACAATATACTCACAGGACGGCGTACAAAGCATATGCATTCAAAAATAATATACTAACAAAGTAAAGAGAAGGGTTGACATGGGTTCCTAACATAGGGATTGATATTGCTAAAGACATGGGAATAAGAATATTAAGTATTAAGGGTGATTCAGATTTGGTTATTTCCCAAGTCAAAAATATATTTGGATGCAAAATTGAAAGACTAAAAAAGTATAGAAATGCAATTTGAGACACCATGGAATAATTTAATGCTTTAAACCTTTTGGTTGTGCCCCTCCTAGAAAAAAGTGAAGCAAACAGACTTGCAGTAGTAGCCTCAACACTGGAATTTACAGAGGGGTTGGTGAAGGGAAATGGAAAATTTGAAATAAATTTAAGACCTTTGATCCCATATAAAATTGATCATTGGAAAGTTTTTAAGGATGAGAGTTATATTATGAGGTTTATCAAAAATTTCCAAGAGTTTTCTGATATCCAATTTAGTTACAAGGAAGAAAAACGAGACTACATTAAAGAGCAAGAGCAACCTAGGAACACTATTCACTAGAGTATGATTGATCTAGAGCATATTTTTGATAGGGAAGACATATATGAGAAAAAGGAGACCATAAAGCCTCAATATTACATAGAAATAAACATGGGTACTGAAAAATACCCCAAAATTATAAAAATTGGAAAAGGAACCTCCGAAAACGAACGAAAAATACCTAGTTAATTTGGTGCAAGAGTATAGAGATGTGTTTTCTTTTACATATGATGAGTTAAAATCATATCGAGAAGAAGTATTTCAGCACACAATTCCTTTAAAACCTGATGCTAATCCTTTTCAGAAAAAATTAAAAAGAATAAATACCAAGTTGGCTCCAATGGTCCAAAAAGAGATGAAAAATATGTTGGTTGCTAGAATCATTGCACCAACAAGGCATTCATCTTGGTGCTCAAACTTGGTAGTTGTAAGGAAAAAGAATGGACAATTAAGGTTATGTATTGACTTCAGAAATTTGAATATTTCATGCATAAAATATAATTATCCCTTGCCTGACATTGAAACACTTCTTCAAAGGGTAACGGGATGGGTATGATGTCTATGCTAGATGGTTTCTCAGGGTATAATCAAGTGTTGGTTAAAAAGATCAACACAAGACCACCTTCACTTTACCATGGGGTACTTTGAATATCTAAGGATTCCTTTTGGTATTCTAAATGCTGCTTCGACTTTCCAAAGATCTATGGATTATGCTTTCAATGATTTAATTGGGAAAATAATTGAAATCTATCAAGATGACCTTACAGTTTTTTCAAAAGAAAGATATGATCATATAGGCCATCTTAGGAAGGTTTTTGAAAGATGTAGAAAATATGGCATTTCTCTAAATCTGGCTAAACCAGTTTTGGGAGTAGATAAAGGAAAGTTGTTTGGGCATATCATTTCCAAATACGCTGTCAAGATAGACCCTGAAAGAGTGGAATCCATAAAGAATGTCCCCTTGCCCCAAAATAAGAAATCCTTGCAATATTTCAATGGGAAAATAAACTTTATCAGAAGGTTCATTCCCAACTTAGCCGAGGTAATGAAGCTAATGCAGAAACTTATTAAAAAATATGGTAAGTTTGAGTGAGATAGGGAAGGAAGGAAATCCTTTGGAAATATTAAAGATTGTATATCTAGATCGCTAGTCTTCGTAATCCTAGATTACTCAAAAGACTTTCAAATTTTCTCATTTGCTTCAGAAGATACGATTGCGGGAGTTTTGTTGTAGAAGAACAAGGAGGGTCAGTAATAGCCTATTTCCTTTATGAGTAGGTCCTTATAGAATTCTAAGCTAAAGTACACTACAATGGAAAACAAATCCTATTCTCTTCTTAAATATTTAAAACACTTTAGAACCAATATTGGCTACTCCAAAGTAGTTAGCTATGTCCCTCACTCAACAGTGAAGGATATTTTATCTTAGCAAGATTGCCTTGGTATAAGAGGAAAGTGGGTATCAATGATCCAGGAATATAATATAGATATTAAACCCACTAAATTGATTAAGGGTCAGGAACTTGCTAAGATGATAGAAGAGGTAAACGAGAAATATTTAGGCATGGTGTGTCAGAATAATGAATTAACATCAACGAGTTCAGTAGAGCTTCAACGCCTTCAACATCAGCAGTGGTATTCAGATATAATTTTCTACCTCCTTAACCTTTCTTGTCCATAACACCTAGTCGGCCATAAAAGAAGGTCTCTAAGATTGAAATCCACTAAGTATTGTCTTACCCACAATGGATTGGATTGGAAAAACCCAGACGGTCTCATACTTAGGTGTGTTGATGAAGAAGATTCTAAAAGACTCGGAGAAGAACTCCATTCCGGATTTTGTCATGGCCAGTTTGTAGCTAAAACTATAGCCCACAAGATCCTTAGAGGATGATACTATTGGCCTACCTTGTTTACAGATGTGCGCAAGTATGTTAGGAATTTCTAGAAATGTCAACTTTTCACAGGGAAACAAAAACTTGTAGCAATACATTTGAAACCTGTCGTAGTCCAAGCCCCTTTTCAGCAATGGGGTTGTCATGTCCCCTCCCACGAACCCAATTCCCGGAAGGGAACATGATATCAATTCCTGGGATTTTCATAAAACTCGGCCCATTCATTAGATTCATACACATAAGTTCAGAAGTGTACAGATGCAAATTAAGCCAATATGCACAGCGGAATTAAAACTCTTCCACACACATATCATATGCATACATCATATCAAAAACATACATCAATTTAAACATAGCAGAAGTAAACACATAGACAGAAAAACACTTATCTTCATTGTGCAATTGTCCCAAACAACTAGCTCTGTCATTGCAACGTTCCACCCAACCGTAGGTCTCTGCCCAACCTGTATTCTTTCAGCACTCAGAGACCACCCCTGAGTTGGGCATGATTTCTATAAGGAAAGGGGGACATTCAAGCTCATACACAGCCAAATAATTATTTCATCTAAGCCAAGCTAGTCCATAGCTGGGTTTATCAGGCTAAATCTTAACCGTGGATGCTTGCACTCAAACTCAAGCCAAAACAATGGATACCCATCTCAACCCTAACCTTCTCTTACACACGACAAACTCAAATATGGGGCATGGATACACATTTCCAACAATGGGATTTACAAACAGGATGGCCATGGGTTTTCCCCAAATCGTGGCTCACCCAAAACGAACTATAGGAAGGGAAATTTGTCCCCAGGGAGAAACCCAATTTCTTCCAGAAGTTATGAGCATTTCAAGTGGCCAGAACGGCCTCATTGTAACCCCAAATCGATCTGTTCTCTTCCCAATTGGTAACCAAAACAAAAACTCCCTTCCCAACTTGAAAGATGAAGGAAAACACAGGAAATCCATGGAGAAAAATGCCCAGGTAGCTCCAAACTCGTGGGAGAACAAATCTGATTAATGGGTAATGGCTTGGGGAGCAATTCATGTCTCTTTTCTTTCCCAAGGAGCAAAAAAACCATTTTTCCATGAAGGGTGGCTTGCCCATACTCGAATTTGGACAGCCATACCTCTCCATTCCCAAGGCACTGACTACCGCAACCAACGCTTTGGTGAAATGAATGATTGGGTACAAAAGTCAACATGGGTAGTTGAGGGTTGTATGGGTCCTCTCATTGACACTTGGCTTGACTTGATTGGTTCCAAGGGTTTGAATATTTCCCTCCCAATTCCTTGTAAAATCATGCCCCCATCTCTTGTTGCATTGCATAGCTAGTTGTGGGTATTTTATTAAAATGCGTATTTACATGATATTTGAAATTCCAATGTGCCTGGCTAGCATGTAAACCATATGCATCACTAAATATATGGTGGGTCCTTGGCCTTGAGCTCCTCACCACGATTTTATAACAATATTAAATCATTTACATTTTTAATGAAATAGGATCAAGATGGGGACATGACAGGGGTCTTGATTTCATTGGTAAATTTAAGGATAATTCAAGTAATGGTTACACTTGGATTTAGATAGAAACAAATTATTTTACCAAGTGTGTAGAGGACATACCTACTAAAGTGGCAATCAAGAAAGTGGTTATGGAATTCGTTGAAGATAAAATCATCACTAGATTATGGGTGCCTACTAAGATAACCACTGATAATGCCAAAGCTTTCATTTCAATAGAAATGTCTTCATTTTTATTTTAAGTATGTAATTATCCTATCTCATTCCTTAAATTACTATCCCAGGGAAATGGTCTTGTTGATTCAAGCAAAAAAAACTTGATTACCATCGTTAAGAAGATTATTGGTGATAACAAAAAGACTTGGGACAGTAAAATCAAGTTTTCACTTTGCGCGGATGGGATTAATAAGAAAAATGTGATGGGGAAATATCCTTTTGAGTTGGTCTATGGCATGGATGTCACTTTACCGATTCATCTCAATTTACTAGTGTATTAGATTCTGTAGGATTCAAGGTCAGTTCAAGATGACTTTCAAAGCAGAATCAACAAATTGGCAGAGGTGGATGAAGTCAGAATAAATTCAGTTGATCAGAGTATCAGAAGTAAGGACAAGGTCAAAAGAAATTTTAACAAGTCATCCAGATCGAGAACTTTTCAGAAAGGAGACATGATATTACTCTAGGACAAGCGAAGAGAAAATACTGACAAACATGGAAAGTTTGACAGCTTATGGATGGTTCTGGACATCATCCATGATGTGTCTGGTGTCAATTCATTTTTTATATGTGACATGGATGGAGAAAAGAAAACTTTTCCAGTAAATTGGTAGATTCTGAAGTTGTTTTTTAGTGGCAATATCTGATGCCCATGGGGGCATCTCTATATCATGGCTTTCTAACCCTCCTTTGCATTTTATTTTTTAGCTTAATTTTATTTTGTATATTAGCCTTTCTACATTAATGTATATTAGTTTCATTTGTTGTATATTATCTTTGTATTATATGTTGCAACTTATTATTTAATTTCGTTATTTATATACATGTGATTGACTTATCTTAATTTTGTGTAGGAACCAACGATTCTAGGTTTCTCGTATGATCTATTTCCACGAACTTCATATCAGTCACACATCCCACAGTTGGATCCATATGTTACCAACTAGGTTGTGCTTAGTTGGAATTTATAGTGAGCCTCCAAAGATAAACATATTACTTGTTCAAATTCCAAGTTTAGAAGTCCATTCAGGCCTTCCTAAACCCCTTTTTTTGTTTTTTTAAACACATGTTAATTCCCTGAGGGGAAGTTGTAAAAACGTAATAGCATGGGTTTTTTTAAAGGACTTGGTTTCCTGGGACTTAAAAATCAAGCTAGGTATTCCAAGGTGTTTTTTCCTTCTTAATTATATGTTATTGAATAAACGACTTGTAATTTTTGAGTTTTTCACCTGCTCCTCAAAAGATGGAATGGTCATATTGATCATTAGGAATTAGTAGGTTATTAAAGTTCACATGTAAATGTATTTATACATGCTAGACATAAATATTGAGTCATATGGACATGTGCTAGGTCCCCATAGCATTTTTTTGAAGTTTTGAATTTTTTTTGTTTGTTTGTAAAATTAGACTATTTTTTAATAGTTTAATTGGAAAAATTAAAAACGTAATAAAAGTGTGGTTTAGAGTCCAATTTTCAATGGGGGTGATAATTCTTTAACTCAAATCCCACACTTTACCCCTAGACCCACTTTCATAAGTTTTCGAGTAATTATTTATCTCCAAAATTGAATATTACTTGAAAATAGTAAAAAGACCAATTGTTTTTTAGAAAATAAAGAAACTGACAATTTATGAGTTGGAAAAGTAAATTGGAAACATTCCTAAGGTTTCTAAACCACTCCGAAGTATTTTTTTCATAAAATAAAGGCAAGATGAGTTTTCTCTCCAAGTGGGGGGTGCAACTCTCAAGAAAAAGTGGCAAGTTGTAAAATAAACCAAGCAAGTGGAGTTAGGAAATGGAAGTAAGCTGATTTTCATTCTTTTCCAACCCATTACAACTCACTCTGAGTTGTGTACAACCCAAGCAAGGCGTCATCTCTTGGGAAAGTTCCCCTCCCTTATACTTGGATTCATCTATTTAAGCAAGTGTCTCCATAGATAAAAAAATGAGAACCGAAAGGTTGTTTCTATTGTAATATTGTTGATTATTTTGAATAAAGGCTTTGGAGGTCAAGAACTGTGTAGCATTTTCATGTGTTGATGAATATTGTTTTGTGCTCATGAAGTGACCCACACTGTACTTTTCTTGCATTCTTGGTGGTTGTGTTGGACCTTTGAAGGGGAGCTATCTCCTGATAGGGTAATATTTAATAGCTTATTTGCTTTCAGTCTTACTATATATTTGTTTCATATCTCTTAGAATTATCTTATTATTTTGTTTAATGATCTTGTTTTTCTAAGTTCTTGTGGCAGGTAACACCAAGTTTATCTAATAACTTTTATGTGCAAGATCTTGTCCAAGTTGTAGGTTGTATTAGTTGAAGAAGAGGTTGAGCTTGTTTGCATCTTCCTACTCTTCAATATTTACATAAATATATAGTCCCTCTGTGCTCCACTGTGAAAAACTCCATTACCCAAGTTATAACATCAAGGTGCTTTTCTCCTTCTTACATTATGCAAAACTAAAATTTACTTTTCTAGTTACTAAAATTTATAGATCTAGCTTCTAACAAGTACTTGTTTAAAACTTTAGTTTTCTCTCTTAAAATTACTTGAACATTATGTCAATTTTTTTATGCTTTTAAATGATTATCTAGCATATTTTCCTTATATTTTCCTTTTGTTTTGAAGCAATTAAAAAACATGTAGAGAGGCACTCTGGTGAAATTTTGAATGTTTAAGCCATCCGGGAGCCTTTCCTCTTGCTACTTGTCCTATGGCGTTTTTAAAGACTCAAATTTTGTAAATTTCTTTTTCCTATTCTACAAAGAAACATAAATATTCTTATTTTTAATTATTGTAAAAAAAAATAAAGAAGTGAGTGGGATGCCAAGCACCCACACCCCATCCCCCCAGTGGGGATCCATGTCAATTTTTTTTATGTTTTTTTTTAATATAAGTTAATTTCATTTAATTTATTATTCTATTTCATAAAGCTTCTGCTTCCTTTTAAAATTTACAAATCCATCTGTGTTCCCGAAGTACCTGAAAAGGGAAAAGAGAGTAACGGTATAATGATTCTTTAAACAACTTATGATTGATATAATTCTTAAAATAAACTTAGGCTTTAGTCCCTGTATGCTCTTGTGAACACTACGAGCCTTTGGCTGGAATGGTGGGACAATCATAAAGAGATTAAAGTGACTAGATTAATAGGGAAATCCACCTAAGACAAATATTTAAGAACTCAGGAGGTCGCAAAGGTCGAGTACTATAGAGTCATAGGGCTACATTAAGCGGGTTATGCCTCGCCCTGTTGGACCCTTGGTAAAGCTCCTTTAACGCTCAGATCGAGAATATTAGTATTAGTGGGACAAACCAAGAAGTAACCCATTCCCTAATGCACTCATTTAATAATATTAAAATTTACCAACTAAGATACTGCAATACTTTCACTGAGACCATAGAAGAAACCCTCACAAGCACTCTATTTTCACCAGCACTGATCTTTAATGTTTTTTTTTTTTATGTTTAAGTTAATTTTTACCAATGTCATGAATGGTGTTCTATCTTAAAAGTTGTGGGTTTTAATTTCATATTTCAGTGATTTATGGTTTATTTTTAAGTTATTTCATCTTAACTCCTAGAATACTTGTTTTTCTTTTCATAGATTAACAACCTTAGATTGTTTTAATAGGGACCACCCCCCTTGGCTTCACTAGGAGAAATACTAGATGGATGATTCAAGATCAATTGATAACATTTCAATCTTACTTTCCCCCAATGTCACACCCAGTGGCTTGAATATTTCTGCCACGTGACTCGAGGTGCGAATTAGGCGGCAACAAGCTCTTCTTCAACCTGCATACCAGATTATCCTTCCCTTTGAATCCCGGAGATCTAGAAGATATGATAGAAATATCACTTGATGAACCTATTGCTAAGAGGATATCTACATGGTGTCAAGGAATTCTGCAAGAAGTAGAAAAGCATGGTGCACCACCAAGCTCATCCAAAGAATGAAAGAGACCTGAAATATTTTCAGGATATATAAAAAAAAATGAGTCACATCAGTGATTCAAAACTCTCTACCTATGAGGAATCCTCAAAGAAGTAAGTATGGAAAGATGCCATGGTATAAGAATACAAATCTATCATGAATAATGATGTGTGGGAAGTGGTTTATAAACCAAACGAGAATTCCATAGTAACTTCCAAGCGGATTTATAAAATCAAGCATGCAATTGATGGAAGTATTGAAAAGTATAAAGAAATATTTGTGGCCCGTGGTTTCTCATAGAAAGGAGGGATAGAATATGATGATAAATTCACTCATGTGTCCAGGTACACTACTATTCAAACCATAATTTCCCTTGCTTCAGTTTTGGGTTGGAAACTTCACCGGATGGATGTGAAGACTACTTTTCTCAATGGTGAAGTTGAGGAAGAGGATTACAACAACCTGAGGGTTTTTAGTTCATGGGAAGGAGTCCCATGTATAAAAACTTAAGAAATCCTTGTATGGGATTAAGAAGGCCCCGAGGGCTTGGTATTCGAGGATTGACAACTATCTTCTAAGCTTATGCTTCTCCAAAATCAAAGATGAACCCAACCTGTACTTCATGTTTGTGAAGAACCAACCACTATTCTTGGTTCTCTATGTTGATGACTTGTTCCATACTGGAGAAGAACAATGGATAGCTTGGTGCAAGAGGGAGCTCATTTATGAGTTTGAAATCAAATACTTGGGTCTTATGCACTAGTTCGTTAGTCTGGAAGTTTGGTAAATGGAATATGAGATCTTTCTCTCAGAAGGAAAGTACACAGTTGATGTGTTGCGGATATTTGGTATGATAGACTATAAGTCCAGATCTACTCCAATGGTCTCTAATCTAAAGAATTTGCATGATTCAGATTCCGGATCGGATCTAGTAGATCCTACCATGTACATATAGCTGAATGGTTCCTTGATGTATTTGATACATAGTAGACCAAACATATGTTATGCAGTGAGTATCTTGATTTAGTTGATGTTTGAGCCAAGACATAGACATTGGGTTGTTTCCAAACATGTGCTTATAAGATACCTTCGAGATACTATTGCTTATGGAATCAAATATGCTTCTAGTGGTGGAGTGATGCTACTTGGATATGCCGACCCTGATTGGGGTGGTAGTATTGTGGACTGAAAGAGTACATATGGATTTTGTTTTTGCTTGGGATGAGCTATGATCTCTTGGTCCAACAGGAAGTAGAATTCGTATCCCAAAGTACTACAGAAGCATATAATATATTCCAACTAGTACCTGCTACTGAGAATCCGTGTGGCTTAGATTTTAGGAAGCTACTTGTTTGGTTTTTAGATGAGAATATTGAGAGTACTTTCATTTACTGTGACAATCAGAGCTACATTAAGCTCCTCGAAAACCTTGTGTTTCATGATAGATTGTAATGTCCCTCCCATCCTACCAAGGCGATGGAGAGAACATGATGCTAAAACTGGGCATTTGGCCCCATAGTTATTAAATAAACATTCACATAATATAAAGAGACATATGCAGATGTATAAATGTAAGATAGCGGAAGTAAGTTCAATTTCACATCTATCATACATTCAAGATAATCATGTCATTCATCTATTGAAACAATACATAATTAGCACATGAGAGTACTTATCTTGAAACAAAGTAGTCCCTGATCAACCAGCTATGAAACTGCAACGTTCCTCCCAACCATAGGCCAATTGTGCTTATCAATTTCTTGATGCAACTGCCATCCCCGCGCTAGGCATGATTTCCACAACGAACTAGGGAACAACAGACTCACATATAGCCAAACATACACCAAAAGGAGCGAGGCCAATTTACAATTGGGTTTATCATGCTTCTAGGAAATGGAAAGGAAGAATTGCTAAGCTAGTGAGCTCAAGCACAGAGCCATGGATACCTCTACAAGATCTATCTAGCTTGGCACCCACAATGCCTACACACCCCACTCAAGGAAGTATTCCCTTCACCAATGCACAGTCCCTCAGGCCATACCTTCCAATCTAGAGTGTCCAAGGTGTGCATAGAAGAGTAGCCAGCCCTCTTGATCTTCTTGAGAGGTTATTTCCCCCCAATAGGTTTATCAAGCCAATTTTGTCCACTACCACTCCAAATCTCTTGCTCATAGGTTCAAACCAAAATAGGGATGCACATAATAGTAAAACCACAATTGCCTGGAGAGAAAAAATCCTTTTCAGAAAAAATTCCATGGCATTTTGGGGCAAAAACGACCTCCATCACAGTCCCAATTAGTGGCCCTCCTCTCCCAGCTGTTGTACAATACAAAAACGAGCTCCCAAGCATGGAAAATGCAGGAAAAATGGTGGAAAACATGCAGGGAAAGACCCAGCTAGCTCAAACTGTGTGAGAGGGCAATTGCTATAATTCAGAATGGCTTTGTGCACCATTTTGTGGGTGTTTTATTTCCCAAGGAGACAAAATACAATTTCCTAACTTGATGGCTTTCCCATGCACGAAATTGGATGACATACCTATTCATTCCCAAGGCATTAACTCCCTCAACCAACTCTGGGAATAATTTAATGATTGGGTGCATAAGCCAAAATGGGTAGTTGGGATTTATGGGTTTTCTCAATGAAATGGATTAAAACCATGGGCTCAAGGGTTTGAATAATTTCCCTCCCTATTCCTTGTAGAATCATGCCCCATCTCTTTGTTGCATTTCATAGCTAGTTGTGGGTATTTCATTAAATTTCATATTTACATGATGTCTCCATTTACATTGTGCCTATCTAGCACAAGAGTCATATGCACCAATTTTAATTGCCGATACATAAAAAGAAATGCTAAATCAATGGAAGGGCCTTGGCCTTGAGCTCCTCACCATGATTAAATAACAATATTTACATCATTTACAATCTTAATGCAATAGGGTCGAGATGGGGACATTACATAGATCGAAACACCTTGAGATGAAGTATCACTACATCAGAGACATAGTCTAGAGAGGCGCCATAAGACTTTAGTTCATTGCTACTGGTGAGGAGATTACATATATGTTAACTAAGTCTATGTCCATGACTAAGTATAGGTACTTCCATGACAATCTTGGCATGACAGAAAATGACTCCCTCGTTGAGAGGGAGTGTTAAGTTACAACATCATGAGTCATTCTCTAGTTCAATGTTGTGTTTCAAGATTGAGCCTAATGTGTCAAGGTAGTTCCTTATAGGATCCTGAGTTGGACTCATGAAACTTGGAGAAGAATCTTGAGTTGGACTCAAGAATGGACAAGTTTCATGTGCTGAGGCAATTGCTTTGTATTTCAAAGTGATGATGTTGTACAATCTTGCTAGTCAAGACTAAGGTCTTGGGTGTCAAGAAAGATCCTCATGTGTTGAGGTGGGGCCTCATGTGTTGAGGTGATTCTTTGCATGTCGAAGCATGTATGGTGTGTGATGTACTTCTAACCATAGTTGAGCTATTAAGTATCCTCTAGAGATTAGCCACCTCTAGAGTGAATTAATTTAGCATATAACCACTTGGAATGATAGTAGAAATATATGATCACATCATTGGTAAAATATCCTTAGTATATTTGATATGATAATTAAGTTGGCACGTGTGGACCATGCAGATAAGACAAGAGATAAAGATAAGATATGATAACATTTGAGATAATTCAAATTGCAAATTAAGAATTAATTAAAAGAGAATTCGAATTGTTAAAATTCACTGAAGACTTTAGTAAATCAAAGGAGAACCTGAATTGATCACTACAACGATGTAACAAGAAAGAATAAGTTAAGAGAGATAGCTAAGTGATAACAAAGAAGATATAGTTAAATAAGTGTTATTGCATGATGACACTTATGTTAAACTAAAAGACAACACTTATGTTAAACTAGAAGATGGTACTTTAGTTGCGACAATTACATGAAGACACTTATGTTAGACACTTAACTAAGTGGGAAAGCTTTCAGTTAAGGGGCGAGTTCATTTTAAGAGTCAGTTTAGTGATTTCATGCATTGCAAGAGAAGTGGGGTGCACTTCTTGATGCAAGGTTGATGCATCCCATTAGAGTTCGATTTCATTCTAAAGTCAGAAGATAAAAATAGAATCCAATGTATGAGAAGAATATATAAATATGTTCAATACAGGATTGATGGATCCAATGTGAATTGAATTCTCTTCTTTTTTGAAGGCAATGTGCTTCTTCTTTATGCAGGATATTATTCTGAGTCTCTCTTATTTTCTTTCTCTTGTTATGTAATTGCACCAGGGATTCTTGATGTAAAATACATTCTCTCCTATCTATCAATAAAATAAGGAAGGTTTCGATGGGTTTTTCTCCCTGAAGTCATAGAGGGTTTCCCCAGGGTAAATTCATCTATTGAATGTGATTGCTTATGTGTATGATTGTTATTTGATTTCAAGTATTATTGCAGCTCCGAATTAAAAATGAAAAATTAACAATTGGCTCATTTAAAGAACATGGAATCAATTAGATGGTTTCTAAGGTTGAAACTTGGAAGCAAAGGATTTAGTGTCAAGTATACCCCCTTTCCTTTTCCCCTATGGTGGAATCATAGCCCCTCTAGTGCTCTTTACACATCCATCTTCGAAAATTTTATTATTTTCCTACATAATATTTACATATATTTTGAATTGGTGTGATAAGCCAAACATACGGTCCAAATAAAAATATTTACATCATACATGCCTAGCAATTCACTAGTCAGTAGTTGGCCTTGAGCTATGCACTAGGAATCCATACTAGCATATTTACATCATTTACATAATTTTTATTAAATACATTACCAGTTAAAACTAGGGGTATTACAACACATGGTGCAAATACCTAAGCATAATATTTTACTATGTCAAGAGTATTGACAATGCAAAAAAAATGACAAGAAACCTACTGCACCTGGGACTATGGCCATAAAAATAGGGGTTGGACAAATTTTCTTAGGAAACTAAACGAAGGATACTATGTTGAGTAGATCGTGATACTGAACATGTTGGTGCTGGCAATTTTTCAAATAGATCTATAGTTTTTCAGTATGGGTATTTTGAAAATTAGACCAATTAGATATAAATAGGGGTGGGGCCTGCTTTTCAAAATCATTTGTATCATTCATCATGTTGATTCCCTAGGGAAATTTTTTCTCGTTCGAAGAGATTCAACCAATGGATTTTGATTCTATCAGTTTTAGGTATTCCTCTATTGCATTCTCTTAATTTATGCTTGGTTATTCTTGTTCCCATATATGAGTTCATGAAAGCATCTTCTTTAGGCTATATTGAGCTTATGGAATGATCAGTGGGGTTGTTTCTATGTTGAGGAGGATGATGTGATGATCGAGAGTGGGCGATGGAGGTCCATCACATAGAATGGGAGCATATATTGTTACAACATCTGCATGAGATGATGGGAAACATGACTAGAGAAGGTGGTGGTCAATTTACTTACACGATCATAGTGTGCTCCAACTTTTTTGAGTTGTTCTGGTCATTCTAGTTTCCAGATTGTACCGCCAAGATCTCTGAGGGAGTCATGGATTGAATTATGGGGGCATCGAATTACTAGGACATGAGGCTGGGAGGTATGCCATACCTTCATCAAGCACTAAGTTATAGGTATCATGGAAGAGGATTGAATCCATCGAGCGATATCCCTAGAGTGGGATGGATTACTCTGGGATCCATATCTTCCTACACCTATTCATAGGTTGGATTCACGATATAAGTACAATATTGTTATACATATTTTTTTCCATTATATATATGATGTTTGATGAAAACGTCGGGTTGGTGAGGCTAGTTAGGGTACCAGATGGTGTAGATGTTCCACCCCATCAATGTCCTCATCATTGTTGGCAATGTGACAAGGGCCATTGATGAGTCTTAATTCTTGAAGGTAAATCATGTACTCATAGCCTAACCATGCATCCAAATAAGGTATTATCTAAGGGGTTGGACACATACTCTAAGGTTGATTAAGTATTTAATGAATGGAATGATGATGATAGGAATGTTTATCTTTTATATTGCTTGATTCATTTCAGAACTTCATTAAAGGATTCTAATGTGTGGTATTAGCATATCATTGTGAACTAAAAGAGATCACATTAGGAACTAAAGACAAAGATCAATGTTATTTTGAATATCAATCCATGGGACAAAGGCAGGTCCCACCTTCAATCACAACTGAAGTCACTATCAGAGGTTTAACTAATATCTGGAGTTCCATAGGTCAACGAAGAAATGAACATCCAGTTAAGGGTAGATGTACTAGACACCAAAAAATTTCAATACCCTGGCTCACTATTAGTTATCTCTAGCATGTTTAGGGACAAGGGCTCAACTGTGATTGAGAGTTATTACAGTACTAGGTTTAGATATTTTTATGATTCTTTGTAAAAATATACATATAATCCTTCGGGCACATACATACTCTCTTCTTCTTCTTTAATAATGGAAAACATATACAAGTTATTTTTGTAAGTTCTGGTATAATTTGCATGGGAATGAACAGTGAGCCAACTTTCTATTGAATGGCATGTTTTCAATTTGTGAGTACATAGTTTCAATTCACTCTTGTGTTGTTGTGAGGAAGGCCCCCCTCATCGTGATAAAAGGAGTATTCATTTAATTAGAATAGTTAGTAAATTAGATGTTCATGTTAATTGTAATTTGATTTCAATGCAATTTCTCGTTACGATTCTTGTAATGTAGACTAGTAATTCTTGTAGCATTGTTTATTTACTTATGTAATTTTTTGTAGAACAACTTTCCTTCGCAATCAGTTCTTATAGTGAGATCAAAATTGCTTACTTTAATAGATCTACTCCATTGAAACTAGAATCAATTTCTTTCATAGAATTATATTTCTTTAATAGTCAGTTTATTTTTGCATTCCAAAGTAGTGCTTTGATTCTAAGTTAATTAGTGTGGTTATTTGCTCGATGAAAAGGTTAATTTGGTAATTTCTTTCACAATCAAGTTTAAATTAATAGGCTTTCATTGAATTCATATAGTTAGAATTAGGACATGTAGTTGCCACTTAGAATACTTTTTCCTTCCCTATTTGGATTTTCATTAGCACTTCATTTCCAGTAAACATTACCATATTCCTACAATAGAATATATCGTCTTGAGGTTGTACATACAGTTCCATCACCTCTTAAGTTTGTACGATCGCGGATTGACAGAATAAAGTAAGAATCTTGTTTTTAAAGCCTTGAATTGGATATCATACAAGATATCCACCAACCATTGTGGAGTAGGAAAAGAAGCACGGGGAGCGACCCCCATAGGTGATGTTGTTCAAAGTGTACCAACTACTGAGGAGTTGGCTGAATTAGAGTGGTATCTATCCATTCTATTCATGGATGTGGATGATAGTCCACTAACTACTTCGAGTGAGGAGGAAATTGTACAGTGCATGGTTCCTTCGACAATTTATGGACCTGATTGGGAGTATAGAGATGATAGGTGCCGCCATCGATAGGTTCGGTTCTAGTTCTAGGTCTTGGACCAATTCTAAGGCCAGCAACATCTCGTCGCATGTGATGCCTACTTTGAATATCTTGGGGCCTCAAACTCTACTACCATGGGAGGCCCCATGATTTAGGGGTACTCCTAAGTTATATTTTTGGATAGGGATAGGGGTCCTTTCTTGTATATGTCATGACATCTCCTATGGGAGGCAGTTTTTTGATGTACTCCCATAAGGTGTATTTTGTATATATGGCTGATGAGGCCTTTGATATATATAACATTTTGATGATATATATATATCTCATTTTGTGGCATTTTTTAATGTATACATGTATGATGTATGCTATTTTGATGGACATTTATGCTTTTATGTTGGTATGTGGTTATTGGTTAACACATAACTCTATATGGTAAAAACAAATATGTTTTTGTTTGCTTACTTGATCATATTGATTGTCGATGTAATAGGTGCCAATTGAGGACCTCGTTATCAATGTGATATTTGAATGCATTAGCACTCCTATGGATATGTGTGAACATGATGATTTCAAAATATAAGACAAGGAGGCACACTCACAAAAACTTGTGACAAATGAATGGGTTAAGAACACAAAAAACATTGTTTAGATGCGAGATAACAAGGTGGGAATCTAAGTCGACATGAAGGTATTATATCCTGCTATGGATATCATCGTTCAACAATCCAATGATCATGCCATACATTGCTTCATTATTAGTGACCGAACCAAGGCATGCTCCATGTATGTAGTATAGGACATGAGTTGGGGTATAAATGGTGCAAGTGGTTTATGTGATATTCTTTGACAAATGGATCACGCCATCAACAAAAATAAAGAATCAATGTGTAGTATTGATTATCTCCATGAAAAACAATGTTTGGACACACATTATATGGAAGTTCAATCATGAGATTTTAAAATTACTAAAAATGAGAAGCTACATTGTTTTTAATGAAAGGGACATCATAGGTTGTGAATAGAGGCATCACCAATTTTTCAGATAGAGACAACTGGCATTGGAAATTGGTGCAACTTGTATAGGTGATAGAATTTTTTTGCATCTGTGCAGCATGCCAAGTCTGTCAACTTATGGTTAAAGACTCGTTGAATGCGACCACTTAGCGCAGTTGAGTAAACTATCTCTTCTAGGGAAACCCAACAAATGATAGAGGTATTTTGAGATCTAAGAAGTGTGCATTGGTCCATGGTTGTCTACCATAATACATGATAACGTCAGTAGTGGAACATGGCCTTCCTATGTGGATGTGACGATGTGTAATCATTGGTAGAGAAGATTAATAATGATGGCATATTGATGATATCAATGTGATCAAAGGTATTCGACAGTGGGGTAAGTACCCCCTCTTGAGGCGATATTGATGGGTTTGTCATAGGGGGGGTTGTCTTATAGCCATATTTTTCTAAGCAGGCAACTCATTCTGCGCATAGGATGGGGCATTGAACTGAGTAATGGGTCAACATTCCACATGATCAACATGGTGGAGTGCTAGATTCCCGGTTGAGTGTATGGGTCGGGATTAGTGGTCTAGAAATTTGGTTATGTGGGACAGTACTTACAGTGGGTGGCATCATATTGGTATGTTCTCACATAATAAACACCCACCATGGTCTTCCTTATTTTTCCCTTAGGTAGTGATAATTTCTTGGGAAAACAGTTGAGGTCTTTAAACTACAGGTTGTGTGAGACAAATGGTTATGAATGCATATCAAAATCAAGGGAGTTTAGGACAATGATGTGTAGAATTACTAAACTATGAACACATTCTTTTCACATGATTAGTGCGCAATGTATTGGCCTTGGTCTTGGTATTAGGTGCAACAGCAGTGGCTAGTGTGTCCTCTGCTAAAGTGTTAGCGGAATGTGTTTCACTAATAGGGGTGTTGAGAAAATTCTTGAGCTCTAACAGTGTGGGGCACACTGAGTTTGTCACATGTTCTAGCTTCCCGCACAAATCACATTGTTAGTTGAATCTAGGGGCAGGGGTAGCACTTGGTACAACAAGGGATTTCAACTTTAGTTGTTTCATGCCCCTAGAATTGGGGTTAGTGACAACTGGTGGTGGTTTTTTCACATGTGGTACTGGTCCTATATGTGGTCGTTATGTTATGCATGTATGTGATAATGGGATAAAATCATAGTGGGATATTTGCTTTGGTTCCATCTCAATAAAAGGTGGTGTTAGATACCACATAGGTAATCCCAAATTAATCCCAGGTAATGTAAGTTGGGCCACCGTCGGGGTTCCTTACACTCCTATGGGGGTGAGAAGAAAGGGACTTGGAATATTGGTGGAAATGATGGAGTTATGATTTACTCAGTGTCGCAACTAGTGTGAGGTGTCGATGATGGTGAAAAGGGGATTTTTGACATGTTTTTAGAGGTGAATATAGTACTCATGATACCTTCTATGGATACAGGGATAATTGGTGGAGGGACAGAATATGCCCCTAA
Source organism: Larix kaempferi (assembly GCA_027924585.1). Classification (NCBI taxonomy): domain Eukaryota; kingdom Viridiplantae; phylum Streptophyta; class Pinopsida; order Pinales; family Pinaceae; genus Larix; species Larix kaempferi. The sequence continues at coordinate 11,536,681 of BSBM01000101.1, read as the reverse complement.
CAATGTAGAATATTTGTAAATGCCCAACCTATATCAACATACAGAGGGGAGGCGAATGATATTATGGTGGGTAGGATTTTGGCATGGTTTGAGTTGGTATGTGGGCCATAGTAGTTCAACTAGTTAAGGGTGACAATTTTCCCATTGTGGGGAAACATCATGATATGAAAAAATTAGGAATCCACCATCTTGATGGCATACATGTAACTACATCAGTTACATCCCAACATAATTTTCTAGTCAAGTTAAGCATCAACCACATCAATATCCAAAAGTACCATTTCCCTCCAACTCAATGGGGACATTCTGGTACAAACCCAATGGTTTTGATGTTCTCCCATCATAAGTGTCGACAACAATATACGATGGGACCAAGTCTAGTGAGCTCAAATTCTTCCATACATCAGTGGACATCATAAAATCAAATTCATCTTTATCGACAATGCATTGATGAATAATTATGTTCTAGATTGTGACAAGAATCTAGAAGGTGATAAACGAGGGTAGTTAAGACTCACCTTTATCGAGGTCAAAGGTCACGAAGGGTGATATCGAGGGTTCTATTATTCCTAATGCACAAATTGGTTCCTTCTTTTGAGAAGGACAAGACTAGAGCACTTCTAATGTTGACATGGAAACAGGGGATTGAGCAAAATCATTCACAATCTTGTAATTGTGTGGAGCTTTGATGTGGGGGTTATGGGTAGTTTGTCTAAGTGGTGTCTTTGGGATCCAAGTGATATGATGATTTCTTGGACATGGGATCTAAAAAGTCCCACTAGAGGTAGTGGATAAATCCTCCCCTTGCAGGATATTAGGAATTCAAACCTATGCATAGCTCAACACTCATGCTACCCATTGGTGCAAAACCCCTTCCATAGTTGTCTCAATATTCAATTATACTTCCCGATCAATCTACAAAATTCCAGGTACAAGACCCTTTCGTTGAGCTAATGGTACCTTGTTAAACCTCTAGTTACCTACCAACACTCAAGTACAGTCTGGACAATAGGTATTCAAATCAGGACTCCAAGGCACACAACTACAGGACGGGATCCTATCACGCACCAATTTTCGATATGGATAATGTATGGATTGTTTTCATTTGGTATGTTTGGTCTTTCGATACCACTCTCAGGTGTCAATCTTAACAATTCCTAGTGAAGTATGAACAATGATCGATGGAAGGTGTGCATGCCTGAATAAATATGAAGAACCCATCACCAATGAATCTCTCGCTCTTTTATGTGCATGGATTTTGGCTTCCATGTGGATTCACCATGAAATAACCCTTAATCAAGGTTTAGAAATTTCGAATAATGACTAAGGCTAAGGTTACTTGGAGATAATCCCACCATGGTCTTATTTCCCCTTATCTCCCTAGCACTTCCCCTCTTGTTGAGTATAATCCCCCCTTCTCATATTCGTCCCTCTTCCTCAGTAGTCGCTAGATATTTTAAATTAACATTAAAAATGTACATAAATACAGTGCTTTGGTAATCCTGACTATTTATTCTTGGCTTCCATCCTTTACATAAAAAATATAAACAGTTTACTAGGGATGTTACAATTTTGCTCGTTTGAGTCTCAGCCATACATTTACAATAATTTCCCCAATAACTTTTGAATACAATTTTCTTAACCTATAGTTGCTACAATTTCCTTTTCTAAGGCTCTTTTGAACTTTATTTAAATCGTTTCTATTCATCTTCCTATTCTTCTTCTTCTTATTTTCATCTTTACTCTCACACTTCATCCTTCTTTTTGAGTGATCTCTAGCATCTTTCAATTCTTTCTCTCATTTGTTTCTTGTTCCATCCCTTTGAGAGCCTTCCTCTCCTCTCTCTCTCTCTGCATGCACAATTCTACCCTATGAAAAATGAGCCCACCCTTTTCATTATTCTTCACCCTTTAAACGTTTAATAGTTCCTTAATTAGAATCTAGTTGCTCCTTTAATATTTTAATGAATTATGAATAAATTTTAACCACGATGTTTGAGAAATGATGCAATGGATCCATAGTTCACTCTCTTAAGTAAATCCTATTTTGGTTTTCATTTAATTAATTACTCCAAAATCAATTAATTTCAAGTGATGGAATAAATTGTGGCATACTAGAAATGGTCAAGAGCATGCATAAAACACTTGGGTGTCTAGGACCATTGGATGAGAAAAATGATTAGAGAAAATTGATGACAAAAAACTAGATGATGTTTCCTTGGGCCAACTCCCCTTTGCTCACATCAACCATTCAATTGTGGGATACAAAATTAATGGTGAGGATGGATTGTACATCGTTTGTGGTGGGTGTCTTTGATATATCACCATCCCTCTGCAATAAATCATCAGAATGGAATTTATAAGCCAAATCCAATGACAGATGATGACAATCCTACAAGAATTGGTAGATGCTCTTGCATATTATATGACAAAACATGGAAATATCATAACATAAAATAAGTAGATATTTTGAAGGCCTTTCCAACGAGCTAAATATTTCAAAAAACAGATGCCAAACTAAATGATATGGAAAAATTACAATTTTTTTATGTTAGAAATAATGTTTTGATGTTTTGGAACACACATTATTAGCACACGTGTGAGTTCAGAGTGTGTGCATGTACTTATACAATCTTATTTGTCAATGTTAATTTTTCAGAATTTACTTCAATCTAATCTAGGATCTTAACTGAGAGAACAACATGTACAACATATCTACAGCATATCAATCATGGACACAATAATGCAAGCACACAAGAGACACAGAGTTTACTTGGGGAAAACCATAAAGGTGAAAAACACCAATAACTTCCTTAGAGATAGATAGGGAAATGATACAACCCAAACATAAGAGATAGACATCTCCTAGCAACAGCTTCTCCTCCTCCACAAGTGCACCACTCTCTAGAGAGTGTGAGAGAGAATATAATGATGAAATAGAGTGCCTCCTTCACTCTATTTATACTTGACTTGAATTGCCTAATAACCTTTACTAGGTCGGCCTTAATTTAGCCACATAACATAATGCTAACTGGGCCGACACCCAATAGGGTGGTCTAATAACCCTTTCACCCACATGGTTGACCCCCAATAGGGTGGTCTAATAACCCTTCGACCCACATGACTTATACAGGGCCGACCCTAACAAGGTGGTCTAATAACCCATCAAGTATAAGTTACGACACTTACAATATAAATGACAACACTTCCGTATAGAGGAATAATAACATCTTTATAGGAATACAAACACTTCCATATAGAGGAATAATACCATATCTATAGGAGTACAATATACATATATGAAATACATTCTGAAGTTACATATACATCAACAAGTGGAACCCTTGTCGACTGCGTTTGTGTCAACAAATGGTTCTGTTGCCAGGACCGTAACGCGAAGGGAAAGGAGGATAGGCTGTGGCATCTGACGCAACTAGAGATACAAGGATTGTTTGATCAGAGGTTGCAAGAATTTGCTAAAAAGGAAATTCAGAACTCTCTCCTAATGGTAGATTAGTGGGTGGAGCGATACATTCATGATGGTCCGCACGAATATTTTTTTTGCAAGTTCCAAGTCATCTTGTTTGAGTGGCTTGCAAAGTTGATTTTTCAGAAGAGGAACTTCCAAGGTGGTGAATCAATGACCTAGACCCCGGAGCTGATCTAGGAGTTGCAGGAAGTCGACAACAAGGCATTGTGAGCTGTCAAAGTTTTGCTTGACAGCATATTGTAAGGCTATATCACTGAATTTGCAGTCGATACAAACAAATACTCTAGTGAAGTTGAAAGATATTTCTTCCGCAGACCCCGAGGAAGGTTTCTGTTGTCACATCATCCTCATTACCATCTTCATCATAATCATCATCATCATCATCATCATCATCTTCATCATCATCATCTACTTCATCATCATCATCATCTCCATCATCATTAGTGTGGTCGTCATCACCATCATCTTCATCATCATCATAATCATCATCATCATATTCATCATCATCATCATCATCATCATCATCGTCATCATAATCATGATCATGATCATGATCATTATCTTCATCATCATCATCACCATATTCATCATCATGATCTTCATCATCATCATCATCATCATCATCATCATCATCACCATCATGATCATCGTCGTCGTCTTCATCATCATCATCATCATCATAATCATCATCATGATCATCGTCGTCGTCTTCATCATCATCATCATCATCATCATCACCACCACCATCATCTTCATCATATTCATCACCATCATCTTCATCTTCATCATCTTCATCATCATCATCTTTAACATCTTCATCATCATCATCATCCTCATCACCACCATCAACACTATCATCATCATCTTCATCATCATCATCATCATCGTCGTCGTCTTCATTATCATCATCACATCATCCTCATCATCATCATCTTCATGACGATGATAACGATGATGGTCATGATGATGATGGTGGTGGTGGTGATGATGATGATGAAGATGATGCTGATGATGCTGATGACGGTGGTTATGATGAAGATCATAATGATGTTGATGATGATGACGCCGATGAAGATGCGGAAGAGGGTGATGAGGATGACGATGACGATGATGATGATGATGATGATTATAATGATGATGACGATGACAAAGATTATGATAATGATAATGATGATGATGTTGATGATGAAGACGATGATTATGAGAATGATGATGATGATGACAAATGTGGGGACGATGATGATGAGGATGATGATGATGATGAGGATGAAGATGATGATGATGATGATAATGAGGATGATGATGATGATGATGGTGAAGATGATGATGATGATGATGATGAAGACGATGATGATGATGATGATGATGATGATAATGATTATGATGATGTTGATGATGATGAAAGTGGTGATGATGATGATGATGATGATGATGATGATGATGATGATGGTGATGAGGATGATGATGATGATGATGAAGACGTTGAAGATGATGATGATGAAGATGATGAAGATGAAGATGATGGTGATGAAGATGATGGTGATGAAGATGATGAAGATGATGATGATGACGAAGAGGATGAGGATGAATATGGTGACGAGGATGATGATGATGATGAAGATGACGATGATGAAGATGGTGGTGATGAAGATGATGATGAGTATGATGATGATGATGAAGATGATGATGGAGACGACGATGGTGATGATGAAGATGATGGTGATGAAGATGATGATGACAATGATGTGATGATGATAATGAAGATGACGATGATGATGATGATGGTGATGATGATGATGATGATGATGATGATTATGATGATGATGATGATGATGATAATGGTGTTGGTGGTGGTGATGAGGACGATGATAATGATGTTGATGATGAAGATGATAATGATGATGATGATCATGATGATGACTATGATGATGATGGTGATGATGATGATGATGATGATGATGATGATGATGATGAAGATCATGATGATGAATATGGTGATGATGATGATGATGAAGATGATGATCATGATCATGATTATGATGATGACAATGATGATGAATATGATGAAGATGATGATGATGATGATGATGATGATGATGGTGATAACAGCCACACCAATGATGATGAAGATGATGGTGATGATGAAGCAGATGATGATGCTGAAGATGGAGATGAGGATGATGATGATGATGATGATGGTAATGACGATGATGATGAGGATGATGATGATGATGAAGATGATTATGACGATGATCATTAGAGGAAATTTGGGTAAAAAATGGGCCTCCTAAGGAAAATAATAATAAAATAATAGTAGAGAGAGAGTAAAAAAACTACTTTTTTGGATTGTATTTTCAACTTATCTCCTTGTTGGTTTAATCAAATTTCAAGCCGGAGGACTCATTGGATGCATAATTAAATTATGCATCCAACAAGTACCCATATTGCATACTTTTGACAACATCCACACCATGAATATTTGAAAATACATTAAAAAACATGTTTCTAGTGAGAAAACATGTTTTTAATGTATTTTCAATTTTTCATGGTGTGGATGGTGTCAAAAGTATGCAACATGGGTACTCGTTGGATGCATAATTTAATTATGCATCCAATGAGTCCTCTCGCTTGAAATTTGAGTAAACCTACAAGGATATAAGTTGAAAATACGATCCAAAAAAGTAGTTTTTGTTTTTTCCCTCCAATTTTTTTAGGTGCTCCCTTTTTCAATTTTAAAGCATTTTGATTGGATAATACATGATGACATGGAATTTGTAATATTTTAGGAAGGACCATTTTAAATTGAAGTTTCTTCTAATGGATGATGAAGACTAATATTATGGTGATGAAGATGATGAAGATGATGATGATGATGCATTATCATCATTATCATCATCCTCATCATCATCGTCCTCATCTTCATCATCATCATCATCATCCTCATCATCCTCATCATCCTCATCTTCATCATCATCATCACCATCATCAGCAACATCATCATCATCATCATCATCATCGTCCTCATCGTCACCATCATCATTATCATCATCTTCATCATCATCAACATCATCATTCTCGTCGTCATCATCATCATCATCATTCTCGTCTTCATCTTCAACACCATCATCATCATCATCACCCTACCTCTAACCACACCTCCCATCACTCTTTCTCACTCGCTACAACTAACAACTCTCTCTCTCTCTCTCTCTCTCTCTCTCTCTCTCTCTCTCCCCTCCCCCCTAACAATTAATAACCCCCTCTCTCAATCTCTCTCTCTCTCCCCCTCGCTAACCACCCCTCCTAGCCCCTTACCCCTAACTAACCCCCTCTCTCAATCTCTCTCTCTCCCCCTCGCCTAACCCCCCTTCCTAGCCCCTTACCCCTAACTAACCCCCTCTTCTCACTCTATCCTTGCTCTATCTCTCTCTTAAACCCCTCTCCCTAAACCCCCTCTCCATCTCCTTAAACTCTCCCCCATCCCTAAACATTCTACTCTTTTTATCTCTCTCTTACTCCCCTATCCCTAAACCCCCTCCTCTCTATATCTCTCGCCTCCTCTCCCTAGCCTTTACTAACCCGGGCTCTCTCAATCTCTCTCTCTCTCTCTCTCTCTCTCTCTCTCTCTCTCCCTCCCTCCTCTACGCCCCCTAACCATTACTAACCTCCTCTTTCCCCTCTCTCTCTCTCTCTCCCTCCTCCCCCCCCCCAACCATTACTAACCCCCTCTTTCCCCTGTCTGTCTCTCTCCCTCGCTAACCCCCCTCCTAGTCCCCTACTCCTAAATAACCCCCTGTCTCTCTCTCTCTCGCTCTCTCCTACTCCCCCCCCCCTCTCGCTCTCTCCTAATATCCCTTCCCCTACCACTAACGACCTCCCATGTATAACCCCTAATCCCCTTGACCCCTTAGCCCCTAACACCAAATCCCTATTTAACCTCCTAACCCCTAACTATTAAATAAACTATTAAATAAGGTTTTGATGAAAATAAAAATTGTGTAGATTACCATAACGCTAGCACATTTTTGTATGGAGAAACGTCCGCGCATTTTTGGCCATTAGGCGTTATTTAACTGTGCACCAAACATATTAAATGCCTAGGATTTTCTTAACATTCGATAAATGTGCGCGCGTTTTGTGTGTCCATAATGCTAGCGTATTTTGTGTGTCCAAAACACACGTGCGTTATGGAATCCTATCCTACATGTTAACTGACATGGCAGGCTCGGAGCCTGCCCATGCCTAGTTCTAAGAAACACTCGCACGTCTTGGTTTTACTGAATACTCGCATGTTTTACGAATGCACGATTGCATTTGAAGGCTCCCTCAACTTCGTGAGAGGGCCCATATCGAAGATGTGTAATATGTTTATTTAAAAAATATTTGAAGGCTTATATCGAAGGAAATGACTTAGCTAGATTCTAGTTATATAGTGTTTAAAAGCATATTATATAATTGAATAAGGTCAATTCTGAAGGGGCTTTACCTTAGCCATTAAGATATCCATGTCAGAGTCCCCTAACCAATACGAAATATATTTCCTTGTTTAGAGTCTATTTTAGCTTGAACTTCAATTGGATCCATAAGTTTTGGGGTTGTCTTTTCCTAGTGCCCATTTCATAGAAGTTTTTCTCTAAGGGATGCCATGGGGATATATTGCCTAGGGTTGTTTATTTTTCTACAAAACTTTAAATGAAAAGTAGATGTTATATCAATGATGTAATTCATTTATTTTTAAGTGCGTGTAACATGCATAATATGATTTTTGGGACAATAGCTCTTCAGTTTATGTTAATATGTGTAGATTGTTGTACATGATTAGATAATGGAGTTAAATATTGTGGACTTGCCAGTTGTTGGAGTATTGAGGCAAAGATCCTTCCACCATGATTAGGTGTCTCCGTCATTATGTACTTGTACAATTTATCTCTACTATAGATTTTCAAAATTGTGCAAGAGCAAAGTCCCTTCTTTGCTCCCCCTAAACTATAGGTTCTACACACATTCCTGTTGGAAGGCTGTTAGGATGGGTCATTATCACAGCACCGTGAGTGCTGCGATACTGCGAAAGGTGGAAATTTGAGCGTAGATGATGATATTCTATGTAATTTTTGGTCAGCTGTACCGCAGTGTGCGGGTTTTTGGGTCATTTGGACAACATTAGATAGATTTTTGGTCATTTGCTCGAAGTGTCGGTTAGGAAGTTGTTAGTAAGTGGACAAGCAATGTAAAGGAGAAAGCCTATAAATAGTCATAGATTTGTAAGTGTCAAAGCATCTTGGATTGTGTATCTTAGATCTAGAGATATCTGTGAGATCTGTGTTTTGCGGAGTATGAGCTGAAGACTGAATATTTTGTATCTGGGTTTTTGCAGAATTAATATGATGTGACAGTGTTATTGAGCAAAATCCCTGTTTTTTCCTGTTTATCGATGGTAATGCATTTCATGATATGAATATATGAATGATGTGATGTTTCCTTGCTGCAATTAATGCTTTATTTTTATATCTATTGCGACTATGAATGGTTTTGTTGAATGATGCTATGAATGTGAATGATGTCTAAGTTAAATGCATAGATATATTTCTGAAATGTTACAACAAGTTAAGTAATTGAGCCGCAAACATCCTCCTTCATTCGGCGGAAACATGGTTCCATCAACTCTCTCTTGAACATCTCAGGTGAGACCTC
>BSBM01000101.1:11485000-11522500 GCA_027924585.1 Larix kaempferi | reverse complement strand
TCTTCGCTCCCCCTAAACTATAAGTTCTACACACATTCTTGTTGGCAGGCGGTTAGGATGGGTCGTTATCATAGCACCATGAGTGCTGCAATACCGCGAAAGGTGGAAATTTGAGCATAGATGATGATATCCTATGTAATTTTTGGTCATTTTTACTGCAGTATGCAGGTTTTTGGGTCATTTGGACCACATTAGATAGATTTTGGGTCATTTGCTCGAAGTGTCGGTTAGGAAGTTGTTAGTAAGTGGACAAGCAATCTAAAGGTGAAAGCCTATAAATAGTCATAGATTTGTAAGTGTTGAAGCATATTGGATTTTGTATCTTAGATCTATAGATATCTGTGAGATCTGTGTTTTGCGGAGTATGAGCTGAAGACTGAATATTTTGTATCTGGGTTTTTGCTGAATTAATATGATGTGATAGAGTTATTGAGCAAAATCCCTGTGTTTTCCTGTTTATCTATGGTAATGCATTTCACAATATGAATATATGAATGATGCGATGTTTCCTTGCTACAATTAATGCTTTACTGTTATATCTACTGCGACTATGAATGGTTCTGTTTAATGATGCTATGAATGTGAATGATGTCTGATTTAAATGCATAGAACTATTTCTGAAATGTTGCAACAAATTAAGTAATTGAGCCACAAATATCCTCCTTCATTCGGCGGAAACATGGTTCCATCAACTCTCCCTTGAACATCTCGGGTGAGACCTCATCTGCTCTACAGGTGTTGTTGGATAGGGGTACACCTGTCTGGACTGGTGCTCAGGGCGATCGCGGTGGTTTCGGTGTGGATAGTGAGTGGAACCCCTGTCGACTGGGTTTGTGTCAACAAATGGTTATGTTGCCAGGACCATAACACGAATGGAAAGGAGGATATGTTGTGGCATCCGACGCAACTGGAGATACAAGGCTGGTTTGATAAGAGGTTGCAAGAATTTGCTAAAAAAGAAATTCAGAACTCTCCCCTAATGGTAGATTAGTGGGTGGAGCGATACATTCACGATGGTCCACACGAATATTTTTTCTGCGAGTTCCAATTCATCTTGTTTGAGTGGCTCACAAAGTTGACTTTTCAGAAGAGGAACTTCCAAGGTGGTGAACCGACGACCTGGACCCCGGAGCTGATCCAAGAGTTGCAGGAAGTCGACAACAAGGCATTGCGACCTATCAAATTTTGGCTTGACATCATATTGGAAGGCTATGTCACTGAATTTGTGGTCGATACGAAGAAATCCTATAGTGAAGTTGAAAGATATTTCTTCCGCGGACCCCGGGGAAAGTTTCTGTTGTCACTATAGTTGTCTGTTAAGATTCTTATGGGTGAGAAGGGTATATTGAAGATGCATCTGGATCAGTAAAAACTCTAGTGGGAGGAAGTTGTGGGTACCATGACACAAGGGGGCAGTACATGGAATGATAAGGGGTAGATTGGTGCAGGTCATGACAAGACTATGAGTGAAGCTGAGGAAGAGAGTGGTATTACAAGGGGAGGAGCAATGTTTTGACAGGAAAAGAGGAAGAGAACAGGAGAAGGTCCTACTGTGATCGAACTGCAAGGCCACGAAGGAAGACCACATAGGATGAAGCAACCTCACAGTCCGGACAAGGAAAACCAGGCTACTCCCAGGATAGAGGTAGGACCAAACCCTAGCAGCAATGTGCTCACACCTCCGCTCACTATCTGTCAACCAGTAAGAAACACAATTTTGACACCACCGTGTCAACAAAACTTGATTGTTAGTAGTTCAGCGACTGCAGGAAGGATGCCCAGGATGGCGGGAGAGGATACAAAGTTACCACTGTTCCACGGAAATGGAACAGATAATCCTGAGCAGTACTAGTTTTTATGTGAAGCAATATGGACTGTAAAGAAGATTATTGATGATGATGCTAAGAAAGAACAATTAGTGACAACTCTGCGAGGTTGCACATTAGACTGGTTTATGAAGTTTTTTCTAGTCCCTACAGGAGCTCTGGAGAAGACGCTAGATGATATCAGAAAAGGATTGATTGCAAAATTCAAAAAACCCAAGTCTGAAGTATAGTATATTACAAAACTATAAGAGATTAAGCTGTATCCCAATGAAATGGTGTGGGGCTTTGACCAACGATTTAAGACATTGATGGCGAGGGTTAGTTTTGATATGAGCACTTCCCAACACAAAGAATGGTTCATCGCGACACTGCTCCTATGCATTCGATTACTGCTGATGCAACATAACATTACAACATCAAGTGAACCTCTAGAGATTGCAATGCTTCTGGAAGCTTCACCAATTGGTGAAAACATAGCTGGGATGTTGCATATTCAGACACAGCTGGCTAACTTGACCATACAGCTGCAATATATTAAGAAGGGCAAGGAACAACGAGAGGTATGGTGTATGCGATGTCGAGGAGAGGGGCATACTAAGGAAAATTTCCCTAATTTCCGCAATTATTTGGTTTCAGGGGAACCAAACCCATTGAACAGTGGCGGTATGCCGTGGTGTCGCATCTGCTAGGTATACAGGCACCGCCATGAGGAATGCCAATACATGTAGAAGATGGTCACAAAATCGATGAATTTGTATTGTAGATTCTATAAATTTGTGGGATATGAAGACAAAGATTGGCGTGCATATGGGTTGCTTCAGGAGAGAACGTATGATGCATTTTATGTGAAGGACGACTAGCGTACCATACAACAACCAAAACCACAACCGCAGGTAGCCCAGCCGCTACCTCAACAACAGGTGCAGTTTGTACCACAACAACAACCACAGCAGTTTATGCCACAATATGCTCCAATGCAAATGGCTCCATAGTAGCCACAGTACGTTTAGCAACCATAATATGCGCAACAAGGCCAAGGCATGCAACCAAATACTATGCAACAAGAGTTCAATCAACCGCAGTACCAGCAACAGGGCGGATTCCAGGGAGGATTCCGGGGCGGAGGCGGTGGAGGATTTGGTCGCGAAGGAGGACGAGGAGTTTGAGGACTTGTTCAGTGCTATCACTGTGCAATATGGGGATAGTACCAGTGAGATTTCCCACTGTTGCAGATGCAGTGTATGTTTTGCTTTGTTACAGATCATACTGTAGAAAAATGCCCACAATTGATTATGCAATGGCAAGTAGGGAATGTTCCATAGTTGGAGAATCAAAATCAGGTTCAACAGCCAGTATAGAATCAAGTACATCAACCGACGCAGAACCATAACCAATGCCTGAATCAGAATGCTAACCAGAATGTGAACCAACCGGGGAATCCACCACTGAACCAAAATCAAGGTGTGAGTGTTGCGACAATTTCTACGGAGCCCAGGCCACAAGATGCGGCTGTTGCAGTTATCACTCGCGGAGGTGCAATGAATGGATGGAATAGCTCACACCCACTCATTCGACTGGCATGGAAGAGGAAGGTATCATTTGACATTCAGTCCGAGCATGATGCATTCTTTCAGGCGCGTCATGCGATGGACCAAGATCATGTTAGGGTTGTTATTTGCGACATGACCCTTGTCTTTGATGCTACTTTGGAGGTAGGTCCCTCGGTGTAGTCTGGAACCCTGCATAAATTTTTTGAGAGTTGTTTATTGTTGGCAAGGGATCCCGCTACTCTTGCTGAGATCGAGGGATTATTGCAACGCCTAGCTAGGGGACGGCAAGAGTTCGTGGTAAACCCCTTATAGCGATGGAAGATAGGTAAGGAGATGCGCATGAACATACAAATTGGGGACTATGAAGTTGATTCGGTTATTCTGGATCTTGGTTTGGATGTCAACATATTAACTAAGCAAGCATGGTAGAAAATGGGGAGCCCCCTATTGAGCTGGTCTCCTATACAGCTCCGACTATCTAATCACGCCAAGGTGACACCGATTGGGAGAGTTCCATGCTTAGTGGTGGACATTGAGGGAATGAAGACTTATGCGACTTTGATGTCATTGAATTAGTTGAAGGGGGAAGCTCTTATCCCGCATTGCTGGGGATTGGATGGGCTAACGAAAGTGGAGCGGTAATTAACTTTAATCAGTGGATGATGACTTTTGAAAACCGCGATCTCAGAGTTATAGCTCCATTGGATCTGGTTGAAGGATGCAGATACATTGAACAAGTGAAGGATGAAGATCCCAGTGGATGGGACCATGCATTCAATATTTCATAAGATTATATTCATCCAACTGCCAACGGTGAGCTTGGATGGCGCAATGACAGCTCTGCGTCTTCCGACTCTAATGACGCTTTAGAACATTGGCAGAATCGCTTGCATGAGGTGTCACTCCGCAAATGTGGTCTAATTACACAGTCATTGTGTCGTGTTGCGACTAAAACAATTACGCTACCAGTATATGAAGGGCTGCCTGGCTTGTTTGACTTTCTGGCGACATTCGAGGAAACAATTTCAGAACCCCAGTGACTACTAGCATTAGAGGAACCACTGAAGGGTGCTACAGCACGCTAATGGGTGACACATAAGAAGTCGATCGCAAGCTGGCCGCACACAGGTTCATTTCGGTGATACAGAGGTTTACCACACAGGGAAATACGATGGTCGAAATGACCCTGTAAGTCATTTGATGGAGTGTTGGACATTGTGGGCATCACGAACAAGAGATGAGTGGGTCCATGTCTTTGTCCATACTTTGGACGAGATGCCATGATCATGGTATACTACAGCTGAATTGCGGGGAGAAATTACTACATCGTTGGAGTTGACAGTTTGTTTTACTCATACGTTCAGCTTCGTAGATGCCAACCGATATGTCCATAATGCTTTGCAGCTCATTTGCGATGTGGTTCTGAAGGTTGTTCTAGTGGCATATCCTGCGGATCCGCATATGCACTACCAAATGCAATCCATGATGGAATCTTATAATATCACTGGTGGGCCAGAAGATGGTGATGATCTGCGGAATGTCAATATTCTAGAGTCTAAAGGAAGTTGTGATGTTGTAGCACCTAATGCACCAAGTGACCCGATCAGTCAACCGCTAAAGCTCCGTAAGGTCAACATTGGGACAGAGGACAGTCCAAAGTTCGTGAATGTTGGGGACTATTGGGATGATGAGATGATGGGGAAACTCATAGAATTGCTACATGAATTCCAAGACCTCTTCCCTACAAAGTTTTCTGAGATGAAGGGAATCTTGGGCGATCTGGGGGAGATGAAGATCCGGCTAAAACCAGATGCCAAGCCAATCAAACAGCGACCCTATCGACTGAATTCATGCCATAAGGAAAGGGTTAAGGTAGAACTTGATCACATGTTGGATGCTAGAATTATTGAACCGGTCGAGGACTCAGAATGGATTAGTCCTATGGTGGTGCAGGACAAGAAGACTGGTGAAGTGCGCATTTGTGTCGATTTGTGGAAGTTGAATGATTCCTATTTGTATGATCCCTTTTCGAACCCATCTACTGACGAAGTGCTCGAAGGTGTGGGTGGACAAGAGATGTATTCTTTCATAGATGGGTTCTCTGGCTATCATCAGATCTGCATTGCAAAGGAAGATTGCCACAAGAAAACGTTTGTGATAGAATGGGGTTGCTTTCAGTACACAGTGATGTCATTTGGCTTAAAAAATGCACTTGCGTTATTCTTGCGGGTTGTCGTTGCCGCATTTAGGGATTTCATTTAGAATTTTTTGCAAGTATACATGGATGACTGGAAAGTCTATGGCTTGATCAATGATCATATGGAAAACCTATGGTTGATGTTGGAGCACTGTCAACAGCATCAGATATCCCTAAACTTGAAGAAGTGCATCTTTTGTGCACCATTTGGTATCTTACTGGGTCACATTGTGTGCAAGAAGGGGTTATTAGTCAATCCAACAAAGATTGCGCTTATTCTGAGCTTAACACCGCTGACTAACGTCAATCAATTACGAGCAACTTTGGGACACATTGGGTATTATTGCAAGTTCATCAAGGGTTATGCAGCAATTACGACCCCTATGGAGAAGTTATTGAAGAAAGTCGCGGTATTTCAATGGAGCTCTGAATGTCAAGACAACTTTAAGACGCTGAAGGCTAAGACGGCTTTAGCACCAATACTGGTGTTTCCAGACTGGAATAAGGAATTCCATGTCCATGTCGTGTAACGTCCCCTCCCATCATACCAGCATGGGAGAGAACATCACTCTAATTCTGGACATCTATCCCCATACTTAGTAAACAAACATTCATATAAAATGTAGATGGACATATGCAAATGCATAAATATTTGAAAACACGGCATAATTAAATTCTATTACACATCCATCATACATTCAAGATATTCATGTCATTCATCAATTAAAACAATACAGAATTAGCACATGAGTATTTATCTTAAAACAAAGTAGTCCCTGAGAAACCAGCTATGCATCTGCAATGTTCCACCCAACCATAGGCTAGTTGTGCTTATCAATCTCTTGATACAACTGCCACCCCCCGAGATGGGCATGATTTATACAAGGAAGAAGGGAACAATAGACTCACACATAGCCAAAATACACCAAAATCAGCCAAGCCAATCAGCAGTTGGGTTTATCAGGCGTCTAGGAGATGGAAAAGGAAGAATTGCTAAGCTAGTGAGCTCAACCACAGAGCTATGGGTACCCCTACAAGATCTATCCAGCTTGGTTCCCCACAATGCCTACACACTTGATAGAAGGAAGTATTCCCTTCACTACTACACAGTCCTTCAGGCCATACCTTCCAATTCAGTGTTGTTTAAGGTGTGCATAGAAGAGTATCCAGCCCTTTTGATCTTCTTGAGAGGTTATTTTTCCCACTAGGTTTATCAAGCCAATTCTGTCCACTACCACTCCAAATTTCTTGCTCACAGGTTCAAACCAAAACAGGGATGCACATAACAACAAAAGTATAAGTGTTGGGCATGAAGAAACGGTTTTATAATGAGATGCCCAAAGATGGGGTTTCTACCAATTTCAGAAAATCGTGGGCAGCCAAAAATGAAATGGGAGAAGGGGAAAACAACCCTGGGAGAGAAAATCGTTTTCAGAAAACATTTATGGGAATTTAAGGAACAAAAATGACCTCCATACACCCCAAAATCATGGCTCTCTTCCTCCCAGCCATTGTGCAATACAAAAACAAGTTCCCACGCATGGAAAATGCAGGAAAATGGTGAAAAACGTGATGCGAAATGTCTTAGTTAGCTCAGATTGCATGAGAGGGCAAAGGCCATGGGTGAAAGATGACTTTGGGCACCATTTCGTGGGTGTTTTCTTTCCCAAGAAGCAAAAATACGAATTCCCAGGTTGGTGGCTTCTCCATGCACGAAATTGGCTACCATACCTCTCCACTCCCAAGGCATTAACTGCCTCAACCAACTCTTGGAAGAATTTAATGATTGGGTGCATAAGCCAAAATGGGTAGTTGAGGTTTTATGGGTTTTCTCATTGATACATGGGTTAGCACCATTGGCTCAAGGGTTTGAATAATTTCCCTCCCTCTTCCTTATAAAAATCATGCCCCCATCTCTTTGTTGCATTGCATAGCTAGTTGTGGGTATTTCATTAAAATTCGTATTTACATGATGTCTTAATTTACATTGTGCCTGTCTAGCACAAGAATCATATGCACCGATTTTAATTGTTGATACATAAAACGATAAATCAATGGTAGGGCCTTGGCCTTGAGCTCCTCACCATGATTTAATAACGATATTTACATCATTTACAATTTTAATGCAATAGGGTCAAAATGGGGATGTTACATTCCCCTCCCCTTGGAATAACACCGTCCTTAGTGTTCCAATACTTCAAAATATATACCCACTTTACACATGCCTCAAAATTCACAACTGGTAATAGGTATGTCTGGCGTTTCATCTCTTTACTTTGAACCTTTAGGATCAAGTCCTTTGGCTTCCACAAATGCTCCTGCTGGCTTTGACCTTCCATCTCTGCAGGTGGGCATTGCTCCACAGCAATCCCTTCCTTTTATTCACTTTCTAGCTACTCTGCAAGTCTGGAATTTCATGGATGCCATCTTTCTTGCTATCCTGGCAACTATTTGAGGAATATTTTCAGCCAAATCAAATAGCTTTTGGTCTGCTGCCATGATCACGGTGCACGACTAGATCTCACTTTTCTCACCAGTAACATTTGGCTAGTGTCAACTGCAACCAATTGTTTCAATTTCTCCCTATGAAATTTATCATGGAAATTCTTTGTTAGGACAAGCATAATATAAACATTAATATTAGTCAATTATTTCCCAATTGAAATGGAACGTCCATGCTTCACTCATGCGACTTCCAAATTTTTTTCATGCTTTCCCAACATACACATGATCTCTTTCATGTTCATCCTTTCACAGTGAAATAATTGTTTTAACATTCACAATTTAATTCAACCAAATAAACAAATTCTTCTTCTAGTCATGACATGCATTCAACAATTCTTTGTTTTATAAATGCATCAATAAAAAGGAAAGAGAAGAGTAAGAGTTTCTCCCTCTTAGTCTTGTTTTATGACGGAGCTATTCCATCACTGTGGTTTCATGCTCCTTAGTCTCTTTTAGTTTAATGTGAATGCTTGAATTTCCCTTTATTGGCTATGAGACTTAGTGTCTAAGGTCTGTCTAGTGCTTTTCAGCTAGGGAACCCTTCCCCATTGTTTCTTAAAGAGCCTTTGGTTGTTAGGACACACAGATGTCCACTAGCACCATCTTTCATTACCACTCATACTGAGCTCTATTTAGGATGGTCACATGTCCACATGCATCCTGCAGATGCTTTCATAGTCCTTGCTTCCAACAATACCTAAACTCAAACATTGAATCAATTCACATATTTAGTGTATTTTCATAGGGTTTATCTCTAGACAAGAGTTTGAGAAATCATTATCAAATCATATACACACGTATATTCATAAGCAAGAAGTTGCAAGATAACCAAATACTTATCTGTATCAGATGTCTTCACTTTATTCCACAGGATCCTTCCTTTCTTTCCAAGCATTGGATTTCTCGTGGATACAATAATGAATGTTGGGACAGCACACAGGCTACTCCACAACCATTCAAATATGTAATTCCAAGCCAGTACGCTGACTATTTTTTATCAATTAATTAAGGAATGTTTGGCCAGCACGCCGACTTCTCCACAACATCAAGTAGTTAATGTTCCCACCAACTATTCTCTGAATTTACCAAGAATTTTATAGCGCCCAACCAATTACTCTCTGGTTTTACCAAGAATTTATAGTGCACAACCAGTTACTCTCTGGTTTACCAAGAATTCATAGTTCTTTCAGGGTCCATGCTTCCTACAATGAACAAGGTTACCAACAAAGAAACCACAGTGTATCAGCTTAGCTGTTAGAAAACTTATACCTGAAATCTTCATTATTCCAAGCAAGAAATAAATGAAAATGAATACTTATCTGTACTGTGCATTTCCTCGCTACTCCATAGGTTTTCTTCTCTGCTTTATAAGCCTTGGATCACCTGTGGGGTGGATGCTTATCCAGCACACATGTTGTTCCACACATCATCCGAATAGGCAATGCCAAGCCAGTACGCCGACTGGGTTTATCAGGCATCCCAAAAATCAGTATGCTAAGCCAATACGTCAACTGGGTTTATCAAGCATTTCAAAAATCAGTATGCTAAGCCAGTACACCGACTGGGTTTATCAATCATACAATGATCATTTCCAAGCCAGTTCTTCGACTGGGTTTGTCAGGAAATAACATCATTCACCAATACCTCCATAACATGCAAACAACCAATGCCAAGCCAATACACCAACTGGGTTTATCAGGCATGCAACAACCATTGCCAAGCCAGTACACCTTCTGGGTTTATCAGGCAATAAGAACCACACAATATGATTACGTGTATCCTTCTCTTATGCAAACTAGTGGTTCCCTACAGTAACTCCATAGGTGACTTACTTGACTACGGGCTAGCATGGCTCCAAAATACCCTACTCACACTACACAAGGATGATGCTCCTTTTCCTGTTACACATCTCCTCAAGCCCATCCATCTCTTCTAGTGTCTTTCAGTGTGAGTGTAGAAAGTTTACCACTGCCCATACAGTCCTCTCGAGCACCCTTCTTAACTTTGCCTCTTACGTGCAACACCAGAGTGCATCTGTGTAAGATGACAACAAAAGAAGGATAAGCAGGCTCATCAGTATTGCTGCTCTAAAATTGTAATCATATTTTATAACATTCACTATCAAGTATTGAAACACTGGGAATGCATCCATTCCATTAGGGTGTAGTCAATATTGAAAACCCTATCATGACCCAGCACCAGAAAAGGTGTGCACCCCCTTTTCGATGTGCGCCATGTAGGCCCTAATCATACTCAAGCAGTCTGCAATGATATAAATAAGATAGAGCATGCTTTGCATATTAGCCCTAATAATTTAGACATGCATGTTCTTGTCTAGGGTCACAGAATACTCATTCATTTTGCAGATGTATCTCACATTCCTTCTGGGCATAGCTTTACCATATCACTCTCATGGTTTATCGACATGCGGTTTGGATGAGATATTATCAATGGCATTTCACCCGAAACCCATTTCCAAAGCATGGGGTCTTTCCCATATAGTTTGGCTTTTGCAGGCCATCACTCCTAGTCTTCTTGCAATGTGTCTTCCTGACACATTTATCAAATAGCCAAACAGTTAGCAGCATTTAAAAATAAAATTCAAATCTGATTTCTCTAATCAGTCAATGGCATTGATAATTAAATTCAAGTATGAATTGCAATTCTGTCCTCTACAGAAATTTATTCGCTTAGCCATGAGTCTGTTCTCATATCGTTTGGCTCTTGCACATGGTAGATCCCGATATTTACTATGGACTTATCCTCATTGCCATACGTAAGACTTTTCTACCTGAAAAATGAAACTTCAATCAGCCAAACACATTGTGAGTATCTATGCATATAATCCTTTCATTGCCACAGCAGTCATTGAAGTGATCTCATAATTATAACACTCAATAATTCAAACACCTTCAACTGTTAACATTTTAAATGCAATGAAATATATACATTTCTATATATGCATCATTATCACAATAGAATTGCAAGACACGGTCACACTATCCATGCAATTTAAATAAACTGTAAATACTCATTACTTCACATTCAATGCAATTTTGTCCTTCCAACAGAGTGCTCTAGTAGCCCATCACATGTCCACCTTCTTCATGCAGTCTTTCCCCTGCATTCATAGCAGCTCATGAAATGGTATCAGGATTAACAATAGTCCACCATTTCATCTATTATCTAACTGCAATGAATCATATATATATATATATATATATATATATATATATCACAACCATGCATTCACACAATGCATCTCAACATGTGCACCTATACATATGCATGCACTTTTACATCACTCACATAATCTTTTAGTGTGCAATCACTCAATGTATAACCACAAGATTGTACAAAATATTTTAATGCACATCTCCTCAATGCAACCATGCTTTAATTTATGAGTACTATGCATTCAAACATATTATGGCCTAACCATGTACTACCATGACAGGGCCATAAGTCCTCACTTGCTTTGGTTCACAACCATCATGGCATGACATAATTTCATATGAATGCATTGAGATTTCTAAGTGATTATAGGGTGTAAGGATCATTTCCTTCACTTACCCATATCTAACCATACTCGGTAGGTTAACATTCCCATTCGACAGTCAACACCATATGCAAACTAAATCAACATAGTTCAAAACATAGTTGAAGGGATCTCACCAAATCCTCTTTCAACATTCATGCAATTAAGCACCAATAACCATTACCTGCATGGTTGTTATTAACATCGCTTGATGTTACTTGATTAGTTGGCCTCTTACCAAGGCTACTTAGTCCTTCTGCCAACATCATGATCACGGACTTGTTGCACCATCCTCTCTTCATAAGTTCGTTGGTCACGTGCAACAACATCATCCTCATCTTTGGCCATGCTTCAGTTTCCTTTGGTCCTATAACCAATGTGAACACAACTAATTATTAGCAACCATAATCATTATCTTAAGTGGCTCATTGCATATGCAAAACCTCACTATTTTACCGATATGCAATATCATATACATGCACAAACATTTCACATGCACTGTGCAATTTTTCTTAATATTCCTACTAGTGCATAGTCATGTCATCTTTCTAATCTCTTGCATTTCAGCATTCCTATGCCATAATTTATATGCACGAGCACTTCAGAATTATAAATACAATATCAAGAGGGTAGTGGAGGAATTCTCCCTTCCAATTCCTCATTGTAGCATGGAATTTCCTCTTCCACATCATAGATGATCCAATTTCATGGGCTTTCTACCATGCACACAAGCAATTATTAGCTATGATCTTCTCACAAAGTAGAAATTCAATATATGTATTCACGTGTATAACATTCATTCATGATATTTTCCAAGCATACAATTATTATGTTATAAACATAAATGGTTTAAGGTGAGAGAATTCCCTTTCATCAGCATTGCCTTACTGCTCCCATTGCTTTTCCCCGTTTGGCGCAAATATTAAGGCTAAAATGGCCACCCTTGTCGCGGATGTTAAGATTATTTTTTCCGCCATTGTCGTAGATGTTAAGGTTAAAATTGTCGCAGGTGGCACGGCTCTTATCGCAAATTTTTTTGCCGCATGCATCATATGTTTAATGCTAATTTTGCCGCCGTGCACACAAAATTTATCCTTAACTTCGCCACGGACATCGCAGATATTAATGTTAATTCGGTCGCTGCACATGTAGAAGTTAACGTTAATTCTACAGCCGTACGCAAAAGTTAACCTTAACTTCGCCGACACAGCCTTTGGAAAAATTTCGAAACACTTAGAATTTTTTTTGGAATTTTCTCTTCCTTTCGACGCAGAATTAGCAACATCTCCACCGATCGTGTCGCAAGAGATAAGGTTAAAATCTCCAACCGCCAACCCTGCGACTGCCGACTGCTTCCCTTTGGTGCAGAGTTAACAGCTATTTCGCCAACCGTTGCGGTGCTTTTGGGCTTATCTTTGCCGATAGAGTCGCAAGAGTTAGCCCAATTTTCGTCGCCGCGTGCACAAAAAATTAGCCCAATTTTCACCGCCGCGTGCACAGAAAATTAGCCTAATTTTTGCCGTGTGTGCAGAAAATTAGCTTAATTTTCGCCGTTGCAACCCTTAGGCAAAATTTCGAAAACAGTTAGAAATTTTGAGATTTTCTCTTCCTTTTGGCGCAGAATTACCAACTTCTCCGTCGACTGTGTCGCAAAAGATAACCTTCACTTCTGCGCCCACAAGCCTTTGTCATTGCAACCGCGTCACAGGTTTTAAGGCTAAATTCGTCGCCGCGCGCAAGCCTCCATCGCAACTTTTAAGCCTAAAATTGCTGCCGCGCGCAAATTTTAAGCTTAGATCCTCCGCTAGTGTCATAGAATTTAACATTACTTTCACTGCGCACATCTCAGATTTTAAAGTTAAAATTGTCGCCGCCGCACGCAAAACTTATCATTAATTCCGCCACCACAGCCTTTAACATAACTCATAAATACTTAGAAATTTTTTTGCAAATTTTCAAAGACAGTTAGAATTTTTCTAGAAATATTTGCTTCGTTTCTTTACATAGGTAAGCCTCTTAGAGATCATACTCGCATAGAACAAAACAAAAAAAGTATGTCAAGAAATATTGCACCTCTTCCATGTCAAGCATGAAACAACAAAACAACAAAATAATATAAGATGGCAAGAGGTTGCGCCTCCTTCTCTTCTTCATGGGGCAGTGAGCAAATGCAAAAACAGAATGCTACTGCATTAGAAACAATGTAAGTAAGCATTCAACTTGAAAAAGGGATTTTCTCCCTCCTTCCTCACTTTGATAGCATGAAATCAATGCAAGCAATTTTGCAAGAATCCCCAAAATAGTCATGGAAATGATTTCCCATCTTAATCAAATAGAAGCTATGAGATCTTCAGGTTTCTCTAATTCATTTTAACTTCAATTACCACATACATATACACACAATGATTTATATCTCTATGAAGGGCCCAACAGCCGTAGTGTTGAACCTCAACCTCTGATACCATTCTGTAACATCCCCTCCCATCATACCAGCATGGGAGAGAACATCACTCTAATTCCGGACATCTAGACCCATACTTAGTAAACAAACATTCATATAAAATGTAGATGGACATATTCAAATGCATAAATATTTGAAAACACAGAAGAATTAAATTCTATTACACATCCATCATACATTCAATATATTCATGTCATTCATCAATTAAAACAATACAGAATTAGCACATGAGAGTACCTATCTTAAAACAAAGTAGTCCCTGACCAACCAGCTATGCATATACAATGTTCCACCCAACCATAGGCCAGTTGTGCTTATCAATATCTTGATACAACTGCCACCCTCGAGCTGGGCATGATTTCTAGAAGGAAGAAGGGAACAACAGAATCACACATAGCCAAAATACACCAAAATTAGCCAAGCCAATCAGCAGTTGGGTTTATCAAGTTGCTAGGAGATGGAAAAGGAAGAATTGCTAAGATAGTGAGCTCAACCATAGAGCTATGGGTACCCCTACAAGATCTATCCAGCTTGGTCCCCCGCAATGCCTACACACTTGATTCAAGGAAGTATTCCCTTCACTGCTACACAGTCCCTTAGGCCATACCTTCCAATTCAGTGTTGTTCAAGGTGTGCATAGAAGAGTAGCCACCCTTTTTGATCTTCTTGAGAGGTTATTTTCCCCACTAGGTTTATCAAGCTAGTTCTGTCCACTACCACTCCAAATTTCCTACTCACACGTTCAAACCAAAACAAGGATGCACATAACAGCAAAAGTATAAGTGTTGGGCATGAAGAAACGTTTTTACAGTGAGATGCCCAAAGATGGGATTTCTACCAATTTTAGAAAATCGTGGGAAGCCAAAAACCAAATGGGAGAAGGGGAAAACAACCCTGGGAGAGCAAATCATTTTCAGAAAACGTTTATGGGCATTCAAGGGACAAAAACGGCCTCCATAAACCCCAAAATCATGGCTCCCTTCCTCCCAGCCATTGTGCAATACAAAAACGAGTTCTCGGGCATGGAAAATGGTGAAAACTTGTTAAGATCCTAGTGGACGGCCTTCACTAACACCTTGGGGTTTTGGTGTAATGGTTCGTATCATTTGGTATCAGAGCCTCCACCCAGGTTTGAGTCACAGAGCGGGTGGCAACGTCGGCATTGCAGTGTTCGTCCGAGGCTCATACGGCTCAAAGGGACACCATCGTATGGGTGCACATCGAGCCCAGAGCCTGGACTGCGAAGTGTGGTGGGATGTTAAGATCCTAGTGGGCGGCCTTCACTAACACCTCGGGGTTTTGGTGTAATGGTTTGTATCAAAACTGCGATGGGGAAAGTCCGAGTTAGCTCGGACTGCGTGAGAGGGAAAAGGCCATGGGTGAAAGATGACTTTGGGCACCATTTCGTGGGTGTTTTCTTGCCCAAGATGAAAAAATATGAATTCCCAGGTTGATGTCTTACCCATGCACGAAATTGGCTACCATACCTCTCCACTCCCAAGCCATTAACTGCCTCAACCAACTCTTGGAAGAATTTAATGATTGGGTGCATAAGCCAAAATGGGTAGTTGAGGGTTTATGGGTTTTCTCATTGACACATGGGTTAGCACCATTGGCTCAAGGGTTTGAATAATTTCCCTCCCTATTCCTTATAAAAATCATGCCCCCATCTCTTTGTTGCATTGCATAGCTAGTTGTGGGTATTTCATTAAAATTCGTATTTACATGATGTCTTAATTTACATTGTGCCTGTCTAGCACAAGAACCATATGCACCGATTTTAATTGCTGATACATAAAATGATAAATCAATGGCGGGGCCTTGGCCTTGAGCTCCTCACCATGATTTAATAATGATATTTACATCATTTACAATTTTAATGCAATAGGGTCAAAATGGGGATGTTACATGTCGATGCATCATTGATTGCACTGGGAGTGGTGCTTTCCTAGCCAGGGGAAGGGGATCTAGATCACCCCATTGCTTTTGCTAGTCACACGTTGTCATCTGCAGAGAAAAACTATACCACTATAGAGCGGGAAGTTCTAGCGATGGTCTATGCACTGCAGAAGTTTCGGCACTACTTATTGGGAGGACATGTTAAGATGTTCACAGACCATTCTTCCCTAAAATACCTGGTCAATAAGCCTGTGTTGGGGGGGAAGATCTCTCGTTGGCTACTTCTTTTTCAGGAGCTCGATTTTGAAGTGATTGTGAAGACAATACGTTTGAATGTCAGACCTGATCATCTATCACGGATTGAGACGGGAGAGGATCCAACTAACATTGATGACCGGTTTCCTGATGCACAACCCTTTAAGGTTGAAGTGGCCGATGGCTACTATGAAGAAATCATTCAGTTTCTAGAGACACATACCGCACCCGAGGAGTTCACCACTAATCAGAGGAAGCAGTTGGAGGTCAAGGCTGCCGACTTCCAGCTAATTGCTGGTGAGTTATACAAATTAGGCTCAGATGAGATACTGCAGCGTTGTGTTTTGCATCATGATCAAGGGCAGATCTTGTCAGAAGCGCACATAGGAGTGGCTGGGGGGAACTATGGCAGTCGTGCGACTTCTAGGATGGTGCTTTGTACAGAGCTCTAGTGGCCCACGCTGCACAATGAAGTGATAGACTATGTGCGGTCCTGCGATGTTTGTCTAATAACCGAGAAGCCCTCCAGGAGGGACGAGATGCTGCTGATACCTCAACTGACATTCCAGCCATTTGAAAAATGAGCAATGGATTTCGTGGGACCAATCAACCCACTTGGGAAGCGCACTAGTGGAAGATACATCATCACGGAGATAGATTATTTGACACGATGGGTGGAGGCTGCACCAATCATTGATTGTTCCACTGTCATAGCCACGTGGTTCTTGTTTGACAACATTGTCACTCGATTTGACTGCCCCAATATATTGATGAGTGATCAGGGTAGTCACTTTCTCAATGGCACAATCAGCGCATTGACGAAGGAACTGCAAATAAAACACAAGAAGAGTACACCATATCATCTGCAGGAAAATGGCATAGTGGAATCTTTCAACAAGATATTGGAACATGCACTAACAAAGGTGTGCAATGCAAAGTGCAATGACTGGGATCTTAAAATCCTAGTAGTTTTGTGGGCATATCGCACCACGTGTAAAACGTTGACAGGATGAACACCATTCAAGCTGGTGTATAGGAAAGAAGCGATTATGCCTAAGGAATACACATTCCAAGTCTACGCATAGCGGCAGCAACAGGAAAGGATGAGGAAGCGGCATTAGAAGAACGCCTAGTGCAGTTAGTACAATTGGAAGAAGATCGCTTTATTGCAGGATCCCATCAAAATGTGGAGAAGGATCACCAGAAGGCTTGGCACGATTGCCACATAAAAAACAAACAGTTTTAGCAGGGTGATTTGGTGTTGTTGTATGACAGCAAGTTTATGAAACATCCAGGAAAATTGTAGATGCATTGGCTTGGTCCATATCGCATCAATAGCATAATGTCAGGAGGAGCAGTATAGTTGTAAGAGTTAAATAGAGCGATGCTCCCAAAGTTGATCAATGGTAGTAGGTTGAAGCCCTACAGGTCGGGCTTGCAGCAGCGCGATACCTTAGTCGCATCGAGAAAAAAATAATGTAGGAACCTCGGTTGCAGTATGGCGCACCGACAAAGGTAGAATGTATAAGCAGGGAGGCTTGTGGCACAGGTTAGGAGTGGTTCGCGATAGTGGCAGGACGACGACTGGGTCAAATCAACAATAAATGCCGAAAGTTTAAGATAGTTAATTAACAACGCTCATTCGAATGATGAGCATTAATGGTAGATCCAGTTGATCGTATGAGGATCGACGGTGGATTTGGGTCATTAAGACAAGATTTGGTCCGAGTGAATGCATGATTTAGTTATGATTACGAGGGATTCAGTTGGGCGCTATAAGAACATGCCAAGGTTGGCCAGAAGGCACCTGTTCATGACGAGTGAGTTCAGTTGCCAGTTGAGGAATTGTGCAAGGTTGAGTTGTGTTGCAGAGTGTAGTTGAGCCGTGTTGAGAGAGCTTCGGAGTTGAGTAGGATTGAGCCACCTGTTGGCAGTGTAGGAATTAGGTGCGGCATGCTAGTTGAGCCGGATACAGTGGAGATTTCAAGTGAATTCGAATCCCCCGTCCTCTCCATTAGTATTGAAGAGGAGGTCAATCTTGTACAAGAAGTTGCTAGCATGTCGGTGGGATCATCCTCTGTTGTGCACTAGAAGAGGGCGGGGATTCAGCCTAGCTCCCCACGGCTAGAGAAGCGGCTAAACCACTCCCAAGTTTAGGAAGAGGTCCTTAAGGAGAGCCCATCGAGATCTGGTGTTGTGGAATCTGTAGTCCGAGCAGGCATATATACTATGGATATCGTGGGCTATCAACCTCCATGTTGACATGGGATGCAGCCGAGGAAGCCCACGAAGAACCAATGATACCCAATCAGAATGTTGGTGATTCCACCAAGTATGAGTTGCACCACTGACATCGTACTTGCATTGATGCAACTGCGGTACGATGATTGTGACTTGGTGGCCTGGAAGACGTGATGGAATATCCCTTTAAACCGCGAGTAGAGGGTCAGAATGGACCGACGCCATGTATTCAACATGACTGGGTGCATGGTTTAGAGAAGGCTGGATTGTTGGGGATGATCTACATGCCACATTTTGGGTGGCTGACGGAAGTGAATACCTACATGAAACAACTCCTCACCTTTTTTCATGGCGACATTATATGGTTGGACAAGTAGGTCACTATCATGGTGGATTTGATTTCTGAAATCATAGGGTTGCCCAAGGCCGGGGTCGACCCATCACAGTACTTTAAGGGGAAGAAAAATGACAAAAGGCTCGCGGCAAGGTTGCGCAAGCAATATAAAATGCGGAAAGACGGATGGGCCTACTACCTCGACACCATCAACGAGCCCGCAGTTAAAGTTGGGGCACGGATCCTAGTGACCAAAATTGTCTAGAACAATCGGCCCAACCAAGGAAACTCAGGGGTTGTCGCATGCGGGGAACTCTATCTAGAAGGCGTGTAAGTAAATTGGTCCATGTTTCTGCTCAATTAGTTGACGGAGGATGCGTTAGCAGCCCAGGCGAGGCAGTGGCCATTCGCATACAACTGGTTGTTGATTTTGAACGCGCTTGTCGCCTGGATAGATCCTGATGAGTATCAAGGGATGGAGGTGGACGTGGTGCAAGTTCAAAAGGGGGCGCTTTATCAAACCTGTGGTGAGTGTAGGAGCTAGAGCACCTCAAGGATTGCACCACATAGTTTTGGTTCTATTGGGAAGTGTTGCAGGCGGCCTCCCAGCGAGTTTTGCACCTGACTCCAATAGCGGTCGAGAAATATAAGGGGATTGCTCGGTTTGTGCTTGGACCACACAACATCTACATACAAGCGTGCTGCGATAAGGATCGGTAGTGGTTGCAGACCACCTATAAGCTGTTAGACAAAGAATTAGACGTGCTCATTGATGATTGGCCAATTGAATTGCGAGAACCAGTTTCCCAGATAGAGGAGTCCGTCGGGATACCATCAAATGTTATAGAGATGGACAAACAACATCACTATGTGTCGGACCAGGAGTCACTGCAGACCCCTACGGATGACGAGCATGAGGTTGAAGAAGGTAGAATGAAAGGACACCATGACCATGGGACAATCAGTGGGATCCCCCTGGCGTCGGAGGCACAACTTGGCCGACTACTCCACGCTATAAATAATGTAACCAATGTAGCAGCTCACACAATGATGGTAAAGGAGGATGAAGGTTTCCATGTGATCACCGCCCGCTTGGATTCATTGTGTGACATTATTTTGAAGAAGGCACCAGAGGTAGCACCGGTGCAGGAAATTGGCACAATCGGCACTGAGCCGCAGGTCAGGAATGTTGATATTCCCTTGACTGCGATTGTGACTTATAATGACATTTTGAGAGCGTTGCTGCAGCCGTTAGAGAAATTGACCATCAACATCAATGCACTGCCGGCAAAGGAGTTGACAACCATGCAGGCAATTTCCAGCTGGGAAATGGTAGATAGGATGCATGATATGAGTGGTAAGTGCCTGTGCTTGCAGGAGAGCGAGGCAGCAGCTAAGGAAGTGGTTGAAGAATTAACCAGGAGGGACGCTACAGCATGCCAAGCCATGGATGAGTTGGAAGAGGACATCAAGAAAGAATGGGCTGAGAAGGCTCGAGTGATCAAAGAGTTGAAGCAGGAACAAGACCGCCTCATTGTGGAGAAGGCCACTTTGTGGGATCAAAATATGTAGGTAGAGGCAACCATTACTGAGGCTTGTCACCATGTGCCAGAGGCCACCATACCATTGGACATGGTTCAACACGTGCAACAACTTGGGGCTGCCATTGCTCGATTGCAACAGGAAAATTAGGAGTTAACAGGCCTAGTGAACCCTGGTACACCCAAAGAAGAGGTGGATGAACGTAAACGTGCCATTGAGGAGGGGACAACACACATAGTGGAGCTGGAAATGACAACAAAAAAGCTTGCAGCTAACACTGTCCAGTTTTGGGGACGCATTGTTCAGGGTGAGTAGATTGACCAGTTGACCAAGCTCAGGTAGGAAGTGGAGGGGAAGTTGGCAACACTCAAAACAGCGATGCTTACGATGCCGTCAATGGAGCAGGTTTCCAAGTCCACGGACTTAAAAGATTTGCAGCAGTGCATCACCAAGGCCGATAAATGTCAGAAGAAGCGTGCTACGCAGCTGGAGGAGTTCTAGGAGATTGGCGGTCAGTTTATGACTAAAGCTGGTGTAGCACTCCAGGCTGTACAGGAGAGTCATGAACAAATTGCGACAAAGCTGAGTGAGCATCGATCTCCCCAAGAGGTGATTGATAGTCAGGCACTGGTTATGGTGGTAAAGAAGCAGGTCATGGAAATCAATCAACAGTACAAGGACTTCAAGGTCAAGACCACTACATACACCTCGTCCTGTTGACATGGCTTGAGGGCGAGCCACAAGATTGTGTTGGGGGCCTGTTGGCAGGTGATTAGGATGGGTCATTATCGTAGCACCGCGAGTGCCGTGATACCGCGAAAGGCGGAAAGTTGAGCATAGATGATGATATTCTATGTAATTTTTGGTTAGTTGTACCACAGTATGTGGTTTTTTGGGTCATTTGGACCACATTAGATAAATTTTGGGTCATTTGCTCGAAGTGTCGGTTAGGAAGTTGTTAGTAAGTGGACAAGCAATGTAAAGGCGAAAGCCTATAAATAGTCATAGATTTGTAAGTGTTGAAGCATCTTGGATTGTGTATCTTAGATCTAGAGATATCTATGAGATCTGTGTTTTGCGGAGTATGAGCTAAAGTCTGAATATTTTGTATCTAGGTTTTTGCAGAATTTATATGTTGTGATAGAGTTATTGAGCAAAATCCCTATGTTTTCCTATTTATCTATGGTAATGCATTTCGTGATATGAATATATCAATGATGCGATGTTTCCTTGCTACAATTAATTCTTTATTGTTATATCTGTTGCGACTATGAATGGTTCTATTGAATGATTCTATGAATGTAAATGATGTCTAAGATCTATTTCTGAAATGTTGCAACAAGTTAAGTAATTGAGCCGCAAACATACTCCTTCATTCGGCGGAAACATGGTTCTGTCAACTCTCCCTTGAACATCTCGGGTGAGACCTCATCTACTCTGTAGGTGTTGCTAGACGGGGTTAAACCTATCTAGGCCGGTGCTCAGGGAGATCACACTGGTTTGTGTGTCGACAGTGAGTGGAACCCCTGTCAACTAGGTTTGTGTCAAAAATTCCCTATTGAGATGGCCTAGAGTTCATATTGAATGAAAATATTTTTCTCCACAATATATGATGTTGATCCCAATTACAACCTAATTAAACGTGTAGTGGGCATGTGCAAGCTAATGAGGGTCACTTTTGGCGTGTTAGATGCAATAAAAAACTGAAAAATCAAGCATCCATGGAGTTAATCTTGCATGGTGTTAAAAAATGAAACATAGGAAATTGAGTCACGTTTCCGAATATATAAGTTTTAAGTAATGAAAATTTACATAACTATGTCAAATTTCATTTTTTCTAACAGTCACTTTTTTTTTTTTGGCAAATGATAAGGTATATGTTTTTGTGGGTGTAGGCTTTCACTGCCTAAATGACGGTTTCAAGATACAAAAGTTGTTAGACATTTATAGAACCCGTAGCACTAGAGAAACACTATTTTTCCAAAATTAAATGTTTAGTTTTTTTATTTTTTTTAATTATGTAAGTGATCAATCCTCAAGAACGGTACATCAAATGTGGGTGCAGCCTTTGAAGGTCTTAATGCAGTTATTTCGACATGGATTTTTTATAGCATGTAGAGGTCGGTGTCTACTAGTGCAGCATACAATTTTGTTTAAAAATGGTTGTGAAATGAAAAATTTACGGAATAAACACTAACAGTATGTTTTTTGGCTGAAGGAGTGACGACACAAGAAAATTAGGAAATAAATAGAAAATCTCAATATTTTTTTTTTAAATTACATATTTGGAATCTGCATAAAAAATTCTATCTATGCCTAAAATTTCGTCAATAATGGTCATGTATGCCATGCGGTAGAGAACGATGAAAAAAAGGCTTATTGAGAAAAATGGTGGAAATGTCTAATTAGCTATGGTTTAGTAAATTCCATAGCACGGGTTTGGTAAGTCCGAACAAACCACATAGGACTGTGGCTAACACGTGAGCGCGGGAGGAGTGGGTGATTAGGAGCTCAGGAATGCGTGCATGTTATGTTTAAATTCAAATAACACGCACGCATTATAGTTAAATTAAATTTTTTTATTTTCGCACCTAATGTTATAATAAACGCAAGCACGTTTTGTCTATACAAAACGCGCACGCATTCGTTCTATACATAACGTGTGCACATTATTATCTTCACAAATTTATATTTTCAAGTGTTTGATGGAGATAAAGGGGGAGAGAGAAAGATGACGATGGTGAAGATTAGCCTGCAGCTATTGCATTAGATAACTTCATTTAACGATGGGTCTAATTTGATTGCCATAGAATTAGATAGCTTCATTTAGTCATGGGCCTAATTTGACTGCCATAGAGTAACCATCAATGACCGCATTAGATTACTTCACTGACTCCATTAAAATTCAATTGGACAGAGTCCTAAAAAGACCGAAATACTCCACTCAACCCGCTTAAATGAATTTGATAAATAATACCCATGTGACTCTATCGGGTTAGTTTTGACGGTTAAAAATTTCAGGTGGGTAGGCCATAAAAGGTTGATCGATCTTTAGTCCATGTATTAAGTTGAATCAGATGGTTTGAAACTAGAATCAGAATATACACTAGTTCTAAAACAAAAGTAAGTAGTTTAAGTATAACTCTTACCTGCAACAGATTGTCCAGTGACCATAATTCCTGTCAGACTAAGTGGCAAGTGCAAACCAAACTGAGATAACCTAACATAAACTCCAAGAGAAAATGGTGAAGAGGGGGGACTTGTTCATATTTGCATAGCTGGGCATTTTTCTTTGATATTAGTTTTTTTTTTAAGTTTTGAAGAGAAGCTTGAGTTCCTAGTAATGTTTATATCATTTTTTTTTTCAAATAGAAACCACCCATGGAGAGTTGAGATGCTACACTGGTTGAATGTCATATTTGTTAGGAAGAGGACAACAAAGGAAATATGGAGAATCTATGTGCCTGTTTTGGCACCTCGAAGGTAGGGGTTTACGGTTTAGGGGATAGATAAGAATGAAAGGTTTATCTTTATTGAGTGTTTATTATTGAATTCTTCATCCCAATTTGTGTTTCACTCTCCACAATATGCTGAGAGTAATGTCTAGATCGTTGGTCCCACAGAAAAGGAGATTCCATATGTGAATTGTGTTATAAGGTTCATGGTTTTTTTATTTCTCAATTTTTTTATTTTTGAATTAAACGTAATTAATTTTTCATTCATCCATTTTGGTTTTAGAACTTGAAAAATCTAGCATTTCCTAATTTACAGATGACTAGTGTTTTAAGTTGATGGTATTATTTAAATCGGTCTTTTTCCTAAGCCTTTAACACTGCTTGCAATCTGAAAATCCAATTCTATCCCCTGCTACTCCCCCTAGCCCAAAACCTCCTACTCTCTATCTCTATCCCCTCCTCTCCCTAGCCCTTACTAACCCGGTCTCTCTCAGTCTCTCTCTCTTCCCTACACCTCCACCTACCTCTAACCACACCTCCCATCTTTCTTTCTCACTCCCTACAACTAACACCCTCTCGTCTCTCTCTCTGTGTCTCTCTCTCTCGCCCTCCTCCCCCCAACCATTACTAACCCCCTCTCTCAGTCTCTCTCTCTCTCTCCTCGTCGCTAACCACCCTCCTAGCCTCTTACCCCTTACTAACCACCCCTTTGTCACTCTCTCCCTCTCTCTCCCTCTCTCCCCCCCTCTTGCTCTCTCCTAATCCACTTTCCCCTACCACTACATGATGATGATGAAGATGGAGATTATGACGATTGTAGCTAGGGTTTTCACCCTAGCTTGTGCCAATGAGCACCTACTAAGGAGAAGGGACTCCTTAGTAGCAGTTTAGAAAAACAGTAAATGAAAGACAGTACAGTAAAATAGTAACTATTCTAAACATGTGCATAAAACAGAAAAGACAAGATAATAAAAATGGTTTCTATATTGATTATACCTCCAATGGGAAGGGTGGTGAAGCCTTTGCAGCAGTCCAAGAGGGTTGCTTCCAAGCTCCAGTTTTGTTCCTTTCTCTTTCTCCAAAGGGATTTGGAAATGGGCCAAAGGGGCACTCGAATGTGAAAGTAGCTCAAGGGTGAGCTAGGGTTTTAGGAGTGATTTTGGCAGAGTAAGGGTGTGTTTGACTGTGGATATGAAATGAGGGGCCTCCATGACCTATTTATAGGTTTTTAGTGGTGGAGTGCTAGCCCATGGTTTTGGGCACCATATTGTTTAGGTTGTTGGTTGTGGAGCCAGATCTTCTAGTCTCATAGATGATATTGTATCAACCGTGTTTGTACCCCAGTTCTATATGATATGTAGGTGGACTGTACACTCACCCCAGCGGGGGGGTGTGGGGGGGCATCGCCCCCCCACGGGGTTCCAGGGGGGACCATCGGTCCCTCGGCGGGGGTTCGGGGACAGCGCCCACGGGAAATGGGGGTTCAGGGGCAACGCCCCCGAAGGAAATTTTTGGGGCTGTTTTCGCCAGCTGTTTTGCGGGCCCATGGTTTTGGGTATCCCGTGGTATTTTCCCATTGTATTTCCCTTATAAAAGAAGGACATTGTAATACGGCTAGGGTTGATGTATTAGGTTTTATGCATTGTAAAGATCTTTTGAGATCTGGAGAGAGACTGTGAAACAGAGAAGAGGAAGTGCAGCGGTTGTGCTGCAGGTTGTATCCCTTCATCTTGCTGGACGGTAATAATAATAAGGACTGGCAAATTCAGTGTGGACGTAGCCCAAGTTGGGTGAACCACGATATATCTGTGTCTCTCTTGTAATGTGTATGTGTGATTATATTTGCATTTCTGTTTATTGTTATTGCTCTGCGATCCTGTTTTTCTAACAATTGGTATCAGAGCCAAAGGTCTATTTGGCAGTTAAACCCGCAGGAAGCTAGGGTTTCTGGTTCGAGTGGGAGCAATGGCAGAAGAAGGAAAGTTTAAGGTCGAGAAGTTTAACAGCCAAAACTTCGGGTTATGGAAGATGCAAATGGAGGACTATCTATACCAGAAGGATCTATTCTTACCGTTGGGAGGAAAAGCAAAGCAGCCGACGACTATGAAGGACGAAGAATGGGTGGTTCTTGACAGAAAGGCTCTGGGAACAATACGATTGAGCCTGGCTTCGTCGGTGGCTTTCAATATCTCAAAAGAAACGATAAAAGAGGGTTTGATGAAAGCATTGGGTAAGCTGTATGAAAAACCCTCGGCTTCCAACAAGGTATTTCTAATGAAGCGTTTATTTAATATGAAGATGTCTGAAGGTGGATCTGTTACTGATCATTTAAATGAGTTTAATACAGTTACAAATCAGCTAAGTTCTGTAAGTGTGAACTTTGATGATGAGATTAGGGCTCTTCTAATCTTGTGTTCATTGCCAGAAAGCTGGAATAGCTTGGTCATGGCTGTAAGTAACTCTGTCTCTGGTTCAAACACCTTGAAATTTGATGATGTTATTGGTGTTATTCTTAGCGAGGAAATGCGAAGAAAAAGAACAGGTGAGACATCAGGTAATGCGTTGACCATGGAAAGCAGAGGAAGACAAAAGGAGAGAGGAAAGAGCCAAGGTAATCGTGGAAAGTCTAAAACGGGCAGATCCAAGTCCAGACTGGGAAAGATAGAGTGCTGGAACTGTGGAAAGAAAGGACATCTGAAGAAAGACTGCAAATCTCTAAAGAAGAAAGGAGATGCACAGAAGGAGACTACCCAGGAAGCAAATGTAGCAGGTGATGTGTTACAAGATGCTTTGATTCTTGCATTAGATAATACTAGTGATTATTGGGTAGTAGATTCAGGAGCTTCATGTCATGCTACACCCCATAGGAAATACTTTCATGAGTATGTTCCTGGCGATTTTGGACATGTTTTATTGGGTGATGATGAGCCATGTAAAATTGTTGGAATGGGTAAGGTATGGATAAAAGTTAAGAATGGAACTGATTGGTTGTTGAAAGATGTTAGGCATATTCCTGCTATGAAAAGAAATCTGATCTCAACAGGGCAGTTGGGAGATGGCGGCTGTCTATCTACGTTCGGAGAAAAGTGGTGGAAGATCACTAAAGGATCAATGGTGATAGCAAAAGGAGACAGAGTAGGTACGTTGTATTTATGTCCTCATAATACTGACCATTCTATCTCTTTAGCTTCCACAGGAACAGATACAGCATTGTGGCATCATAGGCTTGGCCACATGAGTGAGAAGGGGATGCAGATTCTCCACTCAAGGAAGTTGCTGCCGGATTTGAAGCAGGTAAGTTTGGAATTCTGTGAAAACTGTGTTTATGGAAAACAGAAGAGAGTCAGATTTCTCAGGGTTGGGAAACAGAAGAAGAATGAAAAATTAGAGCTTGTGCATACAGATGTATGGGGACCGGCTCAGGTACAATCTCTTGGTGGCTCTCATTATTATGTTACATTTATTGATGATGAAACTAGAAAAACTTGGGTTTATTGCATTAGATAGAAATCTGATGTGTTTGCTACTTTTAAGAAGTGGAAAGCTTTGGTTGAGAATGAGACAGGAAAAAGATTGAAGTGTCTCAGATCTGATAATGGAGGTGAGTACTGCGGCAAGGAATTTGATAGTTACTGTTCATACCATGGGATTCGTAGAGAGAAGACAGTCCCAGGAACACCACAGGAAAATGGTGTGTCAGAAAGGATGAACAGAACAATCATGGAGCGTGCAAGGTGTATGAGACTGCATGCAGGGTTGCCCTTACAGTTTTGGGCGGATGCTGTAAATACTGCTGTTTATTTAATAAACAGAGGACCTTCAAGTGCTTTGGATGGTGGTATTCCAGAGGAAGCATGGACAGATAAAAAGGTAAACTACTCATTTCTGAGAACGTTTGGTTGTGAAGCATTTGTCCATATTGATAAGGAAAATAGAACAAAGCTTGAAGCTAAATCCAAGAAATGTACCTTTATTGGATATGGGGTTGATGAATTTGGTTATCGTTTATGGGATTATGAAAATAACAAAATCATCAGGAGCAGAGATGTGATATTCAATGAAAAGGTCATGTATAAAGATCAGTTGCAGGGAAAGAAACAGGAAAAGGAAAGCACAGAGTACATAGTGCTTGATGAAGTTAAAGAAAATGAAGTTCCGAAGGTGCCAGAAAATCAAGAGCAGCAGCAAGTACCTGAAACTCCTGCAACTGTAAGAAGATCTACCAGGTTAAGTAGACTCCCTGAACGATACTCTCCTTCAATGTATTATTTATTGATGACTGATTCTGGTGAACCAGAATGTTATGAAGAAGCAATGCAGGTGGAAACTAGAAAGAAGTGGGAGCAAGGCATGAATGAGGAGATGGACTCATTGGTAGGAAACCAGACTTGGGATTTGGTTAAGTTGCCTGCTGGTAAAAGAGCATTGCAAAACAAATGGATTTACAGGTTGAAGGAAGAAGAAGGAGTTAAGAAGCGGTACAAGGCCAGACTTGTTGTAAAGGGGTTTGCACAGAAGAAAGGTATAGATTTTGATGAAATATTTTCTCCTGTTGTAAAGATAACTTCAATTAGGACTATCTTAAGTCTAGTGGCGGTAGAAGATTTGCATCTTGAACAATTAGATGTAAAAACAGCTTTCCTCCATGGGGATTTGGAGGAAGAAATATATATGCAGCAGCCACAAGGGTATGAGGTCAAAGGTAAGGAGGATCTAGTATGCAGGTTGAAAAAGAGCTTGTATGGCTTGAAGCAAGCTCCAAGGCAGTGGTATCTAAAGTTTGACAGGTTTATGACAGAACAAGGTTATAGTAGATGTCATTCTGATCACTGTGTTTATTTCAAGAAGCTAGACAATGGAAGATATATTATCTTGTTATTGTATGTGGATGACATGCTTGTTGCAGGGTCTGACATGCAGGATATAAATGTACTCAAAAGGAAGCTAGCTAATTCATTTGCGATGAAGGATTTGGGTGCTGCAAAGCAAATCCTTGGTATGAGAATAATGAGAGACAGGAAAAATCGCAAATTGACATTGTCTCAAAGTGAGTACATACAAAAGGTGTTGGAGAGGTTCAGAATGCAGAATGCAAAACCTGTAAGTACACCTTTGGCTAGCCATTTCAGTCTAAGTAATGAAATGTGTCCCAAGACACAAGAAGAGACAGATTACATGTCCAAGGTTCCCTATCAATCAGCAGTTGGCAGCTTGATGTATGCCATGGTGTGCACAAGACCAGATATTGCACATGCAGTGGGAGTTGTGAGCAGATATATGAACAATCCAGGTAAAGAACATTGGAAGGCAGTACAGTGGATTCTCAGGTATTTGAGAGGTACTACCATTGAGGCATTATGTTTTGGAGGTTCAGACACTGTTCTACAGGGATATGTTGATGCAGATATGGCAGGTGACAAGGATAGCAGGAGGAGTACCACAGGGTATGTGTTTACTGTAGGTGGAACAGCAGTAAGCTGGATTTCAAAACTACAGAAGGTTGTTGCACTTTCAACAACAAAAGCAGAGTATGTTGCCATTACAGAGGCTAGTAAAGAGATGATTTGGTTGCAGAGGTTTAAGGAGGAAGTGGGTAAGAAGCAGAAGGATAACAGACTGTATAGTGACAGCCAGAGTGCCATTCACCTTGCAAAGAACTCAGCATTCCATTCCAGGACTAAATATATACAGCTCAAGTACCATTTCATACGCTCTGTTCTGGAAGATGAACTGTTAAAGTTGGAAAAGATACATACTAGCCAGAATCCTGCAGACATGTTCACAAAGGTAGTGACCAGAGAGAAACTGAGTTCGTGCTCGGTTTCAGTTGGCCTTCTAGCATGAAGGTGAAGAGGAGAAATTTGCCAAGTCCAAGTCCAGCAAGTGCAGCAGCGGTGGAGTTGTTGTGATCAGTCTCCAAGTGGGAGATTGTTGGTTGTGGAGCCAGATCTTCTAGTCTCATAGATGATATTGTATCAACCGTGTTTGTACCCCAGTTCTATATGATATGTAGGTGGACTGTACACTCACCCCAGCGGGGGGGGTGTGGGGGGGCATCGCCCCCCCATGGGGTACCAGGGGGGACCATCGGTCCCCCGGCGGGGGTTCGGGGGCAGCGCCCCCGAGAAATGGGGGTTCGGGGGCAACGCCCCCGAAGGAAATTTTTGGGGCTGTTTTCGCCAGCTATTTTGCGGGCCCATGGTTTTGGGTATCCCGTGGTATTTTCCCATTGTATTTCCCTTATAAAAGAAGGACATTGTAATACGGCTAGGGTTGATGTATTAGGTTTTATGCATTGTAAAGATATTTTGAGATCTGGAGAGAGACTGTGAAACAGAGAAGAGGAAGTGCAGCGGTTGTGCTGCAGGTTGTATCCCTTCATCTTGCTGGACGGTAATAATAATAAGGACTGGCAAATTCAGTGTGGACGTAGCCCAAGTTGGGTGAACCACGATATATCTGTGTCTCTCTTGTAATGTGTATGTGTGATTATATTTGCATTTCTGTTTATTGTTATTGCTCTGCGATCCTGTTTTTCTAACATAGGTCAGCTGTATAGGGTTTTTGCTTCCTTTTTCCCTCTTTTTCCTCTTTTTGTATTTTTTATTCCCTTTTTAGAGGGTTTTTGCTATTTTGGAGGAATTTTGGATTATTTTGGGGGGGGAAAAGGGGTTTTTTGGCCTTTTGGAGGCTTTTTTAATTTTTTTGGCCTTTTGGAGGCTAATATGGTAGGAAATATGGACAAATGAGTCATGTAGTGGGGTAGATGAGGTAGTGAGCACTTTTTGGGTGTTAACAGATTGCCACCTGATGTGTGAGGGAAGGAGCTCATCGTATGGCCGATAGAAATCATAAGTATTTTATGGTTTTCCTGGGATGTAGTGAAGAGAAGAAACGAACTAGAGCCCGGAACAATGATCCCGAACAAACTGCAAAAACTGAAAGTACATGACCTCGATAATGAATGAGGAATAATCTGAACATATGGACGAGGCAACCATTCCCATGCTCGTATCAAGATATAGAACAATAAGAAAAATGGGGTCCAAAATATGGGGACCTGAAATATACATGGCCTCAAATAATGAATGAGGAAGAATCTCAAGATATGGACGAGGTGGGCATACCCATGCTCGTATCAAGATACATAAAAAATAGCTGTGAGGCCCGAAAAATGGGGGACCTGTAAGATACATACAGAACCACTGTGTACATCATAAGGGTCCATAGGGGACACAAATCTGGGACATACCGCTGGGCTGAAGAACTGATATACTGGAATAACTATAGTGCTGTTGAGTGTGGTACCATAGGAATTGATGAGCTACTGGATCATAGTGACGGGGAGTCATACCCTCAATGGTACACTGAACTGGAACTGAACTGGGTACTCAAGGAAGCATATAATTGGATGGCTTCCGAATACAATCACCAACGCAACCCGGACATCCACGGGAACATATAACTGGGCATTCCAAAGTGACTCACCAATGTGCTAGAGTCAGGGGAAATCCGGGGTCTTCGACCAATAACTAAAGGGATATATACCCTGCGCGATTCTCAATGATGCGATCAAGGTGTTGAAGTCAAGCATGTGAGAAACAACCACTCGGAGAGGCAATGATGACTCCTCTCAAAATGGTCCGTAGGCACTCACCACAGATGGTGATGGGTCCAAGGCATAGGGACCTCTGGGTCTATCCTCTAGAATAGAGGGGCTATTGTCGACAGAGGGAGACTTGCAACTAGCAAGGCAATGATGTTTCCTTGATAGGAGCACAAGGTGAAGAACCGAAGTGTGAGAGTACTGATGGTAGGACTGTCAGACTGTGGGGGATAACTAGGCAAGTAGAGTGGGTGGACTCAAACTTCCTTTGTTCAGAGTATGATGACGGGGGATGATCGGGCAGCATATGAAACTAACTGGTGGGAAAGGGATCATAGATGTAATGGATCAAGGATAGTGACTGGGGTGAGTGATACTCGAGTTGGTGTAAAATGGTAGGAGACTACAGAATACTCTGAACAAAGGCGACCTGATTGGGGGTGCTGCCGAGATGATCGATCATAGTGCCGAGAGTCACGTGGGGACTTCTTCATGGGTTAAGGAACTAGAAGAAGTGTGTTTAAAATGGTACTGTCATGTGGATTTATACGAGCCCAGGACAGTTCATGCTCGTGATTGCTTTCAATTTTAAGGAGTTTGAAAGAGATAAGAAGACTCTAAAATAATGGAATGGTACCTTCGTGTGGATTTGTACGAGCCCAGGACGGTGCATGCTCGTGGTTGCTTTCAATTTTAGAGATTCTGAAAGCGATAAGAAGACTCCAGGGGGTTGTTTTTTCATGTGTTACTCTCCAAGGCCCGAAGAAGCATAAAAGCATGCAATGAAGAACTCTTCTAGCCGGTGTGACTAGAGTATTCCTTTTCGTAATTAGTCTACTAGGTCTGGAAAAGGGTTAAACTTATACCAGATAGACGCCCTTTCAGGTACTTTAACGAGCATGAAAGGAAGCAAGATTGCTCGGTGATCTTTTCATTGTTTTAGGAGTTAGAAAAGAGCTTAACAGAAACTCCCTAAGTGCCTTTTTCATAAAGGACTTGTCCAACCCAAAAAAGGGATAAAATTATACCGAACAAAAGGAATGGCGAGGCAAGGAGGAAGTGCTCAATCAAGGAACATTGATGATGACCAAGAACAAGGGAGGGGGGGAACACTGGTGGGATTCCTTGTGGGATAATGAATGGTGGAAAAATAACGAAATAATTGCATTATGAAAGGAATGAATGGCTCATGTAAAAATGTGGGACAATCCGATGGTGGCAGATGTGGTGCACAAACCGAGGCAGTAAGGTGTCAGGACACAATGTTGAAACTGTACCTGGTGAGAGCAAGAAATGATCTCAAGCATCATCACGAGCTAGGAAAAATGAATCCGGCGTTATAAAAATTGTCAAAAATGGATAATCACCAATGTGGCAAGCAAACAGAGGCGACGGGGGGCGTTTTGGAAAAAATACCGGAAAAATTTGGGGGTGAGAGCAAGAAATGATCTCAAGCATCATCACGAGCTCGAAAAAATGAATCCGATGATATAAAATATATCAAAAAATGGGCTATGGCCGATGTGGCACATAAACCGAGATGGTGACGTGTATGGAAAAAATTCCAAATTTTTTTGGTGAGAGCGAGAAATGATCTCAAGCATCATCACGGGCATGGAAATATGAATCCGGCGTTGTAAATGGTGCGAAAAACGGAGGTCATAAGGACTCCGGAATGGTCAAAGGAAATAACTAGATTAAAAAATGGTTGCAACTAAAGGTGAGCCAACCAAGCCAAGGAGGCAGTGGTGGGGAGAAATGATGACCCGCGGGGGAAGAATACTAGGTGTATCAAATCAAATCAAATCTACAAGTGATATGTGACCTCAAAAATGGTTGAGATCACAAATGTGAAAAAGTGAGCAGGGTTAATGACCTACCGCCATGCTATGTGCATGGGGTTTGTGATTATGGATCACATA
Organism: Larix kaempferi; assembly: GCA_027924585.1. Lineage (NCBI taxonomy): Eukaryota > Viridiplantae > Streptophyta > Pinopsida > Pinales > Pinaceae > Larix > Larix kaempferi. Next base: position 11,489,169 of record BSBM01000101.1, on the reverse strand, counting down.
TGTGTTGGTTTGAACAAGGGGGTCATGGACGTGCTGAGATAGATGTGATGGGGTAGGGTCAAAATGATTGACCATGCCCTCTATCCCAGGGTCGAGGTAATCTATTATGCCCCCTAACTCAGCAGTGTCAATGTGGTGTTCTATGATAGCGGGGTCAAGACCAGGCATTTCGGTATAGGACCAGGAAAAGACATCGCGGAACTCTTGGAAAAGTTTTTTGTACTCTCTGATCTCATACTCACTGCAGGAGGCTCCTAATGTAATGATTTCAAGAGCACCAGGTGGGTCAGAGATATCGATGCGGATTAGAGGTGAGATGTTGGCCATGTTACCTTCCTCAAAGGCATCAGGAGCGGGAATGGGATCCTTAAACCAGTTGACCTTGGTGGGGAGGAAATATTTGGACTCAACCGTAAATTGGGTGGTTGTGGTGGAGGAGGAGTCCTCCGGGAGGAAATAGGAATGATGGTGCATATCCTCCCAGGGGTAATCCGGGGCAGTGAGAGCCTCTAGAATCTCCTCATCATTGTGAAAACTTTGAGTTGTTAAATCGATTGAAGAAGGAGTGGTAGTAGAAGAGATCATATAGATTGTATTAATCTCGTCGGATGAGAATGATATTGGGGGGTGGATCTCCTCAATTGTGGGGGGCGCCGTCCCAAGGTCCAAATTATTCATCTCGTAGAGAGCTGCTCTATAATCTCGGAGATCAGGACAGGGATGTGAGTAATGGCCGTAAATACCGCATATTGCACAAGGGTGGTTGGTACGCAGTGATTTATAATGAGGCTTAGGGGTTGGATCGAGTTCGACAACTGGGATGTTGGGGTCGTCCTCAAGCATTTGCATGTGTTCCTGTAATGCAGGTAATTGTGGACATTGATGAGTCGGAGGCCTAACGCATCACACAACGAGCATTTGGGAGGATCATAAAACACGGGGGGGGGGGGGTTTAACTGTTTTGGGCAGGGGTACAACAGTGTATGGTTGTGGGCCTCTACCCCCAATGTGCTTGATAAGAGGGGGGGGATTCGTAGATGACGAAGGGGTAGTGAAACTAGGAGGTGGTTGACTAGTAGTGGCAATGGGTTGCACCAGTTGTAGGACGACATTTGGTATTGGCGGGGGAACGGGAGGCCAAATATACCACATAGGTAATCCTAAGGTTAACCCAGGGAGGCTAAGAGTAGCCATAACTGGGGCGCTTACTACTCCCAAGGGAGGTAATAGGAAGGGGATTGTGTGGATGGGTGTAACGCCAATGTGACTAGGTACCAATGGTGGTTTGGGTAACAAGGGCGGTTGATTGTTGGGTGTTTGTGTATTGTGGGAAATGGTACATAGGTCAGATACTTCGGTCACCGGTGACGGGGGTGGAATGGATTGGAATGTTGAGGTCATGGGTGTATCTGAGTAGACTCCGGGTCCCATGGAGGAAACAAACGAGGTAGTTGCACCACAAACAGGTTGTACAACCATGGGGAGAACATTTTCGGGTGCAGCGGGGGCATTGGGATCATAATAGGTGAGTTGATTGACCTTGACCACGCGTCTGTCATGGGGGAACATCATGGTACGAAAAATGGATGAGGCAACCGCCCGCATGGCATACATGTAGTTGTAGCCAAATAAGAGGTTATAATCAAGTTGGGCATTGATGACCTCTATGTCAATGAGCATGGTTTTTCCAGCCAACTGGATGGGGACATTAGCTAAGAGACCTTGGGGTTGAGCCGAACGGCCGTCGCAGGCTCGCAACGCAGTGATGGACTGCTGTAGAGTAGGGGATCCCAACTTCTACCAAACGAATGTGGACATAACGCATGTATAGGCACCTTCATCGATAATGCATCGATCGATGACAAGATTCTGAATGGAAACGAAAAATTGGAATGCTAAAGTGGAAGGAAGGCGTGGTTCGGACTGGTCCAAATCGAAGGCCATCAGTCGTGAGTCATTTGGGTCAATAGCACCAATGGCGGAGAGCAAAGTCTTGCGCTGTGAAGGACAGTTTTTTAAGACTTCTAACGCAGACATGGCTGCGGGAGACTGGGCTAAGTCATCTACAATGTTGTAATTTGATGTAGCGCGAGCATTGGAATTATTGTTGATGCGACGAAGTGGGAAGCGAGGTGCTTTAGAGGCACCATCTAGTGGAGCCGGAGGTATATGTAATGTCTGATCAGTGGGATGAGCGTTAGTGTTTTTGTCAGTGGGAGGGGCTTCAAGGGTGGAGCCATATTGGTTCCGACGGGTTTGGAGGTTGACATCGGTGGATGACATCATTAACAAGTGGTGGGTACCTGAGTCTATCATGGGTTGATCAGGAGCAGCATAAGTGATTTGCTGTTGTGTTGGCGCATTGCCTGGAGGGTGAGCCAATGGCTGAGTGTTCACTATGCCTTGAGTTGGTAAGGGGTTTTGTAACACGAAGGGTTGATGTTGAGGTGGTGGGGGGTTGGGCGGCAGCTGAGGAGTCGCGTGCCCTTGGAGATGGGAATCACCAGTCCAGAGTTGCCGAGCTCGCTCCAAATGTGGGCAAGCATGTGTGTAGTGGCCATAGACCTTGCAAATAGAACAAGGATGGTTTGTTCGCAAATTAGGATTTTTGGCCTGCTTGGGCGGTCGATCAGGGTTTTGGCTGGCAGGTGCCACGTTATTATTGTTGGGGGGGTTGGGAGATTGACCCCCTTGGTCTGGACGGGGGTTGTTTCCACGGTTGTGGCCTTTGCCATAGTTTTGTTGGCCCTGTTGGCACTAGTTATTTTGGTTCTGCTGTGGATTCTGTTGGGCGTACACTTGCCCTTGGGTAGCAGGTGGGTTCTAGGGTTGTGCAGGTTGCAGTGGATAATAAGTAGGTGGAGGCTGTGCAGGCACTGAACCTTGTGGGGGTTGCTGATACATCTGTGGAACAGGTTATGGGTTTTTCGTAGGGGCTTCCTGTGGTGGGTAATAAGCTGGTTGGGCTTGAGAGGACACAAGAGCTGGTGCAGCCTGTGGGTGGTAATATGGATGAGGTGCGACTGGGGGGGCATAAGCGGGGGATGCATGACCAAAGCATTGAGGTGGACATGAGGGTCCATGGGAATGGTGGTGATGTGCCATGGGAGCATATGAATTGGTTGCTCCGGACTGAGATGTAGCTCGCGAAAGGTTAGGGCCATGGCTAGGACATGCTATGGAAAAGGGTTGGGGATGCAAGGCAATCCGGCCAATGATTCCATCTGTGGCATGGGATGCCCCTGGTGCATCGTGTCGGGAGGAATCGCTGCGAGGGGCATCAGGTATGATGGAATACAGATAACCCAACTGGGCATAAATAAGGTAAAATTGCTGGGCTTTGAGGATGGCCTCTTCTTCAGACTGGGGTCGTTCGGATGCCACATCCTTGGCAATGACAAGAAGGAGGGATTTTAAAAACCAATCTAATAAGATACGGTTGTCTAACTTGATTTTGCAGAGGCTGTGGCGTTGACGCCACTCATGAATGTGATCAGTGATGTGGGTAGCCGTGTTCTGTCTGCAAGACAGTAGGATCTCAACTCCCGCATCATAGTGGACAGGTAACTAAAAGAACTGTATGAAAGTCGAGGCAAGGGAAGTAAAGGTGGCATGGGTCCCATGGGGCTGCTCAATGTACCACTTAGCTGCAGAGCCAATGAGGGTGCGCTGTAACAGATGGAGGTGGACAGAGTCATCAACTATGGAGTTGGAGGAACACCATAGATGGAAGGACATAATATGGTTCTGGGGGTATTCACCTACCCTGCCCTCAAACTTAAGGATGTCAGAGGGGAGCTTGGTGGGCATGTGAGGCCACGCAGGGTCATGTCCGATGGGATCGTTAGTCAGTCTAGCTAGGTCAGGAAGGTTGAGACTAGCCATGAATGGAAAACTAGTAGAAGGATGTGACATACTAGCGGTTGTGACCATATTGGGGCAAATGCCCCCAAGTGGAGGGGAAGGGTTTGCGATGTTGCCCCCAAGTGGAGGAACGAAAGTGGTATGGGACAGTTCTGCACCGCCTAGGGTAGTGTGAGTCATTGATGGAGTGGGGATAGGTATGCTAGCTACTGGAATGGGTACAGTGACCGGAATGGTAGATGTGGGCCCCATTGAGGGCATACCCAAAGCAGGTGTGGTAGCTGGTGTGGTGGTGGATCCTCCAC